>JARFYF010000112.1:72976883-72992072 GCA_030265395.1 Rhina ancylostomus | reverse complement strand
GCCCCTCCCCCTGACCCCTACCCAACCCCTCCCTGCAGCTGACCCTGTGACCCACCCCTCCCTCTCCCCACCCAGGACAGATGCCCCCTCTCCCCTAGTCACGCAGAGGGTACAGTACAGTGAGGTAGCAGCACAGGCAGAGAACACACACCTTCCCTCCGCTCTGCCCCGTCCCAAGCAATCCCACCTTCCCATCCCCACATCACTCACTGCCCACCCCAGTCCCCCTACCTCAGCTTCATCTCGTAGGACGAGAGCTCCCCCTTGTACTCCATCGGAGTGTAGATCTTCCCTGGAACAACAGGAGGTGAGGCATCAGTGACCGGGGTGGGGCGGGGCAGGGGGTGGGGGAGAAAGATTGGGAAAGGTTGCAGACCACCTCAAATAACTGAAGTATGTGTATCGTAGAGAGTGTAGGAGGTCAGTAATAACCACAGAGGATCCTGACCAGCTGGGTCAGTGGGCTGGGGAACGACAGGCAGTGTTCAATCCAGCTAAGTGAGAGGTGCTGCATTTTGGGAAGTCAAACCAGGGCCCTGGGGAGTGTTAGAGAACACAGGAACCCAGGAGTAGAAGTACATGGTTCCCTGAAAGTGGGGTCACAGGTAGACAGATAGGCATGCTGGCCTTCATCAAAGCTCACCAGTGCCTCTACTTCTACAGGAGGCTAAAGAAATTCGGTTTGTCCCCTTTGACCCTCACCAACTTTTACCGATGCACCATGGAAAGCATCCTATCTGGATGTATCACGGCTTGGTACGACAACTGCTCTGCCCGGGAATGCAAGAAGCTGCAGAGATTTGTGGACACAGCTCAGCACATCACGAAAACCAGCCTCTCCTCCATGGACTGTCTACACCTCTCACTGCCTTGGTAAAACAGCCAACGTAGTCAAAGACCCTACCCACCCTGGACATTCTCTCTGCCACCCTCCCATCAGGCAGAAGATTCAAAACCCTGAAAACGTGTACTACCAGGCTTAAAGACAGCTTCTATCTGCTATTATAAAACTATTGATTGGTTCCCTAGTGCAATAAGATGGACTCTTGACCTCACAATCTACTTCATTATAACCTTGCACCTTACTGTCTGCCTACATTGCACTTCCTCTGTAACTGTAACACTTACTCTGAGACCATGATGTAAACATTCTGGACTCCCAAGAGGTAAGCATGCTCATATCATCTATCTCATCAAGCTTGCTCAGAATCTTACACATTTTAATGAGATCACATTTCATTCTTCTAAGGTCCAGAAAATTAGCTCATTCTGCTCACTCCCGCATTCCAGGAAACAATCTACTGAATCTTCATTTCACCACCTGTAAGGCAAGTATATCCTTATGTAAGCAGAATGTCTTTCCATCTGAAATAACCAGTATTCCAGTTGTGATCTCACCATAATGCTATACAATTCCAGAAAGGTTTCTTTGCTCTTGTATTGCATGACCCTTGTAACAAAGATCAACATTCTATTTCAAAAACAGAAAATGCTGAAAGAACTCAACCAGCCAAGTAATATCTCCTAGAGTTTTAGAGTCATAGAGTCCGACAGCAAGGAAACAGGCTTTTCAGCTCAACTGATCCAAGCTGATTAAAATATCTATCTGAGCTCATCCTGTAGCTGGACGATCAGAACTGCACACAATATTCCAAGTGTGGTCTCACGTACATTCTCTGACTAATTTCTCTTTCCACAGTTTTTGGGTCAGGGATCCCTCCTCAGAACTGGGAGAAGAGTGGAGGATTTACAGTTTTCAAAACAGGGCTGGAGGAAGGGTGAGATGCAAGACAAAAAGTTATATGGAGCTAGATTAAGAGAGATCAGGTGACGAGCAGCATCAGTACTGACCATTACAAAGGCATTTTATAGAAGCAAGGTGAGAAAGGGACACAAGTATGAGAATGGGAAACAATGAGAGACGAATTAAACTGAAGTTGGGAAAATTCAATGTTTATTCCAGAAGGTTGTCTGGGGGTGAGAGGAGCTCTTCTGGTAAAATCCTTCCTGTACGGTGAGAATATCACTCTGAACGCACACTGCCCTCAGGATGGCTGCGATGGGGAGGAGACAGTCACCCACTACTTTGCAGACTGTAGATTTGCTAATGCTTGGTGCAGCCAATGTAAAGGCTCTTTGGGTAAGGAGCACATTTGAGGGTCCTTCTGCTGCTAGACATTGAGGGCCTAAGTCCAGTGGGGAAACCCCTCAAACAACTGAAGAGCGTATCTCCCCAGGGGGCCAATGGTGCCACGTATAAAAAAGATATGCTAACACTACTATGTATAAAACCAGCAATGCTAAATATATTGACCAAACAACACTAAGAACTTAAAGAACTTCAACTGTGTTCTTCTTTTGTACATTTATTTTATTATGAATAAAATTGCTGAAAATAAAAGAATTCCAGAAGGTTGCAAAGTGCCCAGACAGAACCTTATCTTCTGTCTACATTTACGACTATTACCAACATTGAATAATAACGCGAGTTTGAAAGGATGTGTGGAGAGTTGAGCAAAATTGAGAGAGGAAAAAAAACTATTCCTGCAGTGTTATATGTTGGTCTCCAAAGGTTCTGCTAAAAACAGCGTTTCCACATAAACATCCCTAATGGTTTATTGTAAAAAACAATAAACAAGATGAAGAAACTGGGGTAGAAAAGCAGGAATAAAAAATGCAGAAGCATTTTGGTTTATGTCTAAGCAAGACAAAGTAAGTTGTGGTCCTGCCTGAGTTTATACTATTTGGTATAAATAGCAAACAGATGCAAATAGAATAAAGTGTTCCTCCATACCTAAATTTGCATCCATGTGGTGAAAGGATTGATGCTAAATCAAACTGACCATATACGCAATGGAGTGTAAGGCTCTTCAATTTGATTATATTCTCATATTTTACTCTTTTGTACCTTTTACTCCTTTTATTCATGCCATGTTAAATTACTTGCTTTAAATGAGATGTCTGCTGCATTTGGTATCTTCAAGCAAGGCCACGAGCTCTTCAACTTTTGCTGGCTGAAGTCTTTCTGTCTTGTTAGGTTTATTTATGACATGGTCATTAGCTCATGGTTGACTGGCAGATTCAAACAAGTCAAATGAAAGATACCAATAAGTATGGGCATTGAGATTATATTGTTTTGCCTACTGGCAGTTTAAAAAAATTCAAATAAGTGTGATCTTACATGCCACATGCAACCTCATCTCTTCCAGTACATGAATGTCTCTTTAACCTGACAACCACAGCTCAGGAAAATGGATGGGACTAGCAGAGGTAACTGAGTCAATGTGAGATATGAAGCATCAATAACGAACGAACTAGCCTGAAGCCAAAACACTTGTCTGTGAAATGGGACATCATGAGATGACCAACAAGAGAGGGTTCAGCTGGAGTCCAAGGAGAAAAGTTTAAAGCAGATTGATGAACAAAAGCTGGATTTGCCGTCAGATGAAATGGGCAGCTGATCATTAATAGAATTACACTACTAAGACATAACCTGCAGCAGCATCAATGCACAAAGACCACACAGGGCTATATTTGACCTCTTGTTGAAAATTCAGATAAGTAGCTCTTTTTCATTATTTCCATTTCACTAAAAGCATGAAGTTTTATCTTCACTGAGATACAGAGGAAACAATCATAGTACAATAGTAATTATTTAATGTTTTCAACTAAGAAACCATCTAACTGGTTTGACTGTGTAAGGTTCATTACTTGAATGTAGAGTAAGTGATATATTTTCCTGAATTAATTAACCAACAAGCTTCAATGTCTTTTGAACTAAAAGCTTTTGTACGTGCCTTTGAGTCCTTTTTCACAAAAATGGTCATGGAGCCTTTTTGCCCTGACAAGATCATGCCCAAATATGAGTCAAAAGCTGTGAGTGAAGTAAATGACAAAGAGAAGGGCAACCTCTATTACTACAAAAACTTGCCTTGGAGTACAGGAATAAGCTAAAAACTTTAAAATGTTGTGCAAAATATTACTATAAAGAGCAGACCTCAACCACCAACAATTCCATGTGAAGCTGTACACTGGGAGATCAAAATGCTATAAATGAAGAAGTGACTCTGAAGTAGATGGAATAAAGCTAAGCTAGGAAAAAAACTAAGCTTTAAGTTGCATATGGTGGGAAGGAGTGGTGAGAATAATGCAAATGTGTATCATAGGGTGGAGGAAAAGAGAGACTGCAGTGCCAATGATAATGTGGCTGGCTGAAAATGGATGGTGCAAGCTTCTTATTTGCAAATGATCTGTCTAGAGGAGGTGAAAACAGGAAATGAATGAGCAGAAAAGAGAGGGGGAAAAGTATATCCCTGGAACCGTAGCTTACAGAACCCTGCAGTTGCTGGAAAGCAAACTGGAAAGGCTTGTTATCTACAACTGTTGCATCCTGAATTAATTAACTAACAAGCTTCAAAGTCTTTTAAACTGCCAACTGTAACTTGCCTAATCTAAAGATCAGGTACTGTTCCTCAAACTTTTATTTGGCTCTGTTAAAATAACATCAGGAGGCCAAAGACAGAATGGGAGTGGGATGGAGAACTAAAACGACAGGCAACTGGAAACTCAGTATTGTCCCTGCAAACAGAATGGAGATATTCTGCAAAACAGTCACCCTATCTGCATTTGGTTTCTCCAATACAGAGAAGACCACACTGTTAGGCACCAAATGCATTACACTAAATTGGAAAAAGTAAAGTGAATTGGTGGTTCACCTGGACGATCTGTTTGGATCTCTGATGATGAGAAGAGAAGAGGTTAAAAAAAAAGCAGGTACTACAGCTCCTGTGGTTGTATAGGAGAAGGAGAGAGTGTGTGAGTGGAAATGGAAGAGTGAAGCAGGGAATGGTGGAGAGAATGGTCCTCCCCTCCATGATTCTCTTGGAAGGTTCATAGGAGACAGGAGGGGAGGGTAGATATGGTGATTATTGAAAGTGGCAGAAATCACAGAAGATAATCACACAGAATATGGAGAGGGGTGGGAGTTGTGAGAGGAAATAGAAAGGATATACTCATATTTCCATGTAAAGGAACTCACTAGCACATGTAAGGATAGGATTCTCCTACCTGATTCACTTTATTATTCATTCATAATATACTGTAGGACATGTGCCTTGAGTATTTCAAAACAAATGAAAGCAGAAAATGCTGGAAATACTCAGCAGGTCAGACAGCATCTATAGAAAATAAAATCATTAATATTTAAGGACAAAGACTGGATGTATTTTCAAAGGAAAGATTTGTTTTATTGCAGGAGATGGGAAGTTATGAGATAAGGATAAGAGTTTTAATTTAATGGGGGTGTATAGTAGTTATAATGGGTGAACTAAGAGAGACTTGGAGGTGGAACGATATTTTGTAATCATGCCAGACACAGAATGTGTTAATGGGTGGTAGTGCCTTTACCCAGAAAGTATTCTAAAGTGGAAGTGGTAAAGTGTGCGATGGTTCCACTGGGAAAGTATAGTGACATGTAAAACTTTTTTGCAAAGTGTTATCACTTCTTCCTGCACTAACCTGGTTCTTGAGTGAGTTAAGAGTCCATTCCTATGCCAAGCGTTTTCCATGAATATGATAAAAATAAAGATGGATCCAGATTAGTGAAAGGAAGGCCCAGAAGTGTGAAACTCCCATCTTATATCCCTCTGAGGTCTTCATCAAATAAGCTAATTATGCTTCTTTTCTTGCTGCCTTATACAAAGCTAGGATGCAACTTGGACAAGATGACAATTCAGGCTGATGCTGTGAGTGAAAAATGCCTTAAGTAATTCAGAAGAAACTTTCAGCAAAACCATTTACTTGCTGCTTCCTTTACTGTTGGGCAATGTTCTTGAGCTGCTGGCAGATTTAGAGTGCTTTTAAAAATAACAGCATTGTTACACAGAAGTTTCCTAAGGGGAAATCAGCTACTTGCATATTTCCAACACTGGAACTACACCAGAGGTGAGCAAAATATTATTTACATTAATTTACCCCAGGAAATGTGTGACTAACTCCCTTTGCTGGTGAATGATCTAACCTTTGGGCCTGACAACAACTTCAATAATAGTATCCAGGAAATTTAAGATACCAATGCAAGAGGCTTAGAAGCATCTGATGTATGAAACTGTGCCATTAACTCTCCTCTTTCTCTCTCAGGTAGGAAAATAAGAACAGAAGGAGTTCATGGAAGGGCACAGGACGTACAGAGAAAGTTGGGAGAATCATTCAAAATAAATTATGTCCTATGTATATACCACTAATGCACCAAAAGCACTAACATTCTCATGTCTTGCTCCAGCATTCGCAGATTCAAATACATGAACTCTATAAAACTGTTTTGTTGCTCAATCATGTGAACATGATATAATCAGACAAGAGGTGTGCCAACAAAGCAACATGAAATTGATCTCATCGGTATCAATTAGATCAAATTTTGTAAATAACTGAACCTGCTTGACCAACTTCATATATTAAAGAGAACCTAAAAGCCATCCCTATTGAAAGAAAAACTCCTCTCAAATTATAAATGTGGAGAAATATGGTTTCACTTCCATTTCTTTTCCTTATAAATAACTACTTTCATTGTTCAGATTCAAGTTTAAATTGAGTCCATCAAGTACAAAGTTGACAATGCAATGAAGGTGTGCTATGTAAAACCAGGTTAGAATTGGCATCAGTTTATCTTAATCTGGTTTGGTTAGTCAATATGAAAAAATGTTGGCTACTTACGGGTAACTGAGCAGCTACACATCCACACTTTGGGATGAAGAGTGTGAAGCTATTCATCCTGCTATTCGGGATGAATAGCACATTGTTAGCATGAAGGCCATAGCAGCACTCCATTATACCTGTAATTCAGCCATTGTTGATCTGAGAACCTAGTACATTCCCCACCTGGTTATTACTTCACTTTGATTAGCATTCTTGACCTGAGATCAGATTGCATTCAGATCCACCTGCCATAATAAAGGATAGTACTGGAGCGCTAACTTTATTCCTTCCAACTACAACAATTTCATTCAAATTATTGTTTCCGCTCATGTTCACCACTTCTCTCTCCTTATATTCAAACAATTGTTTGATATACAAAACCAAAAACTTGCACATCTATAGAAACTTTGTGCAGTCAATTTATCTCACACATTAGCACAAGAAAGTCTTCAAATCTTATACAGAGACAGGATTGCTCCATGAGCCATGCACATTTAGGTACAGCCATGTCACTCTACAAGTTGGCTTTAAGAGCCCAATCATATTTTTCAACAGAAAGGTGTGATTATAACAAACTCATAATGCATCTGAATATCTCGTATAGAGGGAACTGCCATAATTCTTCTAATTTAAGGAGTATCATACTAGCTCTTGATATGCAACTATCTGAATGCATGATCAGAGATCAAGGCCATCTTTTCATCAACAGGTAATGACCAGGTCATTTTCATGCTACCCTGACGGAGCATCATTGTACCAACACTTATGTTATTATCATGATGGTAATTGATTGAATCATTCTATTCTAAAAGCAAGCTCATGTATTTTGAAAGAGGATGCTTTTCAATCTAATCCCAAAGCATCTTGAATTACAACATCATTAAAAATTGATGCCTCAACTGAAGAAGAGGATGATGAAGAAAATTGTCATAGTTTACAGGTGCTTATCTCATGGTCTATATCAAATGCATCCATCCATCATGTGAGAAAATGAAGAACATTCTTTATCCTTAGGTATGACAAATTCTTTTTACAGAGGGCATGGTGCAATCTTTTTCAATCCTTCACTGTGAAATCACTCCTACTAACTATCAGTGCAGAAAATTATTTTTAATGAGTTTTATTGCAATGATAACTCCTCAGGGGAATAATTAATTGAAGAATGGTCTAAAGGTTCCTGAATCAGCCTTTGTGAGATTGTGAAAAACTAGCAAATGTTGCAACAAGGTGGGAGTGGACCATTATTCAATGTACTTCCCAGCGACCTTCTCTGTCCAACCTTGGTGTGGCTAATTGTCCCATAAGTTAATGGCATACCTGACATTCATTAATTTTTTCCTCTCATCAAATATTATTGTTGTTTAAAGCAAGTGAGTGGTTCACTGTCCACAGCTCACGTCTAGTTCATTGTTCCAAATTCATTTTTGCAAGTATTATAAAAAGAATACTAACATAGTTGTGATAGTGAACTTCAAGGTGACCGAACAGAAACATTCAATATTATGAAGAATATTGGTGCTCGGCAAAACTAGCTGGGATCTAAATTGATCATTAGCCAATGCACCAGCGTTCATAAAGTTGATTCAGGCAACTTAGTTAGTATGACTTAAGGTTCAAATATATGTAAAAATAGAGGGACAGTGGAGGAAGAAGGGAAGACAATCATTAAAATCCCTGAAAGATTTGTTAAATAACTAGGAAGGCCTACATGGACAATATAAAATGAGGTAAAGGGACCATTTTGGCAGACTGAAGGAATTTATGCCTGAAAAGAGATAGCTGAGATTGATTGATTGGTAGATAGATAAATATTTCAGCACTTCTAAAATCTTGCCTTTTCTCTGATTTTAACCACTCTAGCATCTGTGCTTTGTCTTCAACTGTCAAGATGTTGAATCAGAATTCCCCTCCAAATGTCTTCATCTCTATTTCTCTCATCTCTATTTCTTCCTTTAAAATGCTCAGAAATTTTACCTCTTTCCTATCATCTTATATGGCTTAATGTCAAATATTATTTGATCACCCTTCTGTGAAGGACCTTGTTTGTTTTCCTATTCCAAAGGTACAACATAAATGAAAATTGTTCTTGTTGATGCTGCTGTGTTTAATAGACTTTTCCTATTAATATTTTATGACAGTTTAGTTACAGATTGAAAATCATGCAAGAAGTCAAGCATGGAGGAAATTTAACTATGAATGGAGTATCAAACCATTTCAGAACCTCACCATACATATTATAGGAGGCTGTTATTACCCTGTAATCATTGATAGGGTTATTGACAGAGATAGATTACAAGAAACCTCAGTGCATCATGCTAGAACTGCAGAAAATCAATTTATCAAGACAGTAGGATTGAAATTTCACATGAATTCCATCAATCTTCCATCATAACTTGGACAGCAAATAAGAAGATTTAGCTATTTTATCATTTTCCTAATAAATCTCCTGCCAAAGTTGGTGGAATAGCAGCAAAATCTCCATCCCAATGTGAGAAATGTCAGTTTGTCACACTAGATCAGTCAACAAATATATGTATGCAGTGTGAGAAACATCAGTGAATTCATTTATATGGTGTGAATCCATTTATATACTTCCTTAAGATTTTTGATTAATGCATTTTTTAAAGATTCATTTCAATTGCAGTTTCTACAGAACTGTAGCACTTATATACCAGAAGGAAGAACATGCATTTTAGAGGTTCTTGAGTATCTTTCTGGTTATACAAGTGACACATCTCTGATGGACATGGTACCAAAGAAATATTGCAGTAGACAATATAACTCTAATTGTCACTGCTGTGGCTCCAATAGCACCCTATAACTGACTAATAATCCATCCTTCCGAATAGCACAATAGGAAGGACACGTTACTTGCCCACACTGCCCAAACCTTACAGTAAACCTCTTGAAATGCAGTAGACTAAGAACTGTAGCCAAAAGAGACAGCTGATTCAATAGACCTCTGCCTTGCCAATACAATGGTAACCATAAATTTAAATTCACTCAGTGAAGGAGATTCAAAGCCATCTACAGGCAAATTCTATGTCCATCTTTAAAGAGACATACATTATATGATGTGTTTGACACCCAGTTATTTTTCAATCCAGATGCCAATTATTGAAGTTTATAACAAGCGTTGAAATATATAACATGGTAAAAAATATTGTAAAAATTGATTGGAGTGGAATTGAGTTAAAAATTCTTTGGAACTTTCAAGAATTACAAAGAGAAAGATCTGCATTTAAACAGTGGCTTTCCTGGTGCCGGCATGTCTCAAAGTGCTTTACATTAAATGAAGTATTTTTAAAGAATAGTGACTATAGTATATATGAAATGCATACAGCAGGCTCCCATAAACACATAAATATCAATGTAAAAAAAAATCACTAAATTTTTAGTTGTTGGTTGAGATATAAATATTGGCTAGAAAACAAGGAAAGGTTTCCTCGGCTTTCTTCAAAATAATGCCATGGGTACTTTTTGACTTCCACCTGAGGAGACAGATGGTTTATCCAGAAACTGGGATTGAAAATTCATATGGACTCCACCAATTCCACCGCACTTCAATGTCTCATCACTAAAAAGGTAGCTCTAACAGTGCAACATTGCACGAGAATGCCAGCTTAGATATTGCATTCAACTCATGAGTGGGACATTAACCCAGTTTACAAAGAGAGCTACCCACTGAGCCACAATTGGCAGACAAGCTGAATCACCTGCACAGTTGCAATAAGAAAACAATGAAGATTGTGTTAATTTGAAAGAATAATAACTTACTGCAAATCGTGCAACATGTTATTATGTTCATATTGAGGACTTGGATAACAACAATTCCAAATTTTTTTTTGGCTTGAGCATCTTTGCTTGTGAATTCTTGCCCCTTCCACAATAAAACTCATGGCCCTACTATTTTTCTCCTAATCCCATAAAGTTTTGCTTCAATTTCTCCATTTGCTGCCTTTACAGTGGCATCAAAATAGTTTCAATCAAGTCACTACCTAGTGCTCCAACTGTAACTGAGACCAAGATGCAATTTCACTGGCGCACACATGTTCATCCAATACCTCCAACTATTCTTCAGAACACATGAGAAGGAAAAGTTAATAGAGTGCTGAGGAAAATAGGAAAAGTGGAAAAATACTTAAAAATGGATGTAAGAAATTTTACCAACTGAATTTAGGCTTGCAGCATCACTTTATTGCCAAGAGAAGGCAAATGGAGACATTATTCATTGTCTGATCTCTCATCCCTCACTCTCAGTATCAATCAGTGTGTGTTGGGAGGTAATGTAGTCAGTGTGGTGCCTCTGCATTTAACCATGATGTGAAGTGCCTTCCAGTGCCTCATTTTTAAGTTAGCTCTCAGTTCCAGTGTTCCCATGTGGAATTTATATCAGTTACAAGCAATTCTTCAATGTGCTGGCTTCAATTCATTTTTTATTTTCTTTACTAAAGCACTGACTGCTCCATTCCTATCAAAGTAAATCAGCATCATCATTCTCTCACTTTCCAAGGATGCTGGCAACTTCCCTGCAGCTTGACTCCATGTTTGTCTTCCAGCAACAGGTCAGCACTGTCAGTTCTGTAAAGTCACTGATGAAAGTTGAAAGATTAACATACCCTTGATGTGTCATTGCCAATCTATCACTAGGTTCAACTGTGTTGTAGATGCCATGGTCTTTATCAGTTACTTTATACAGCTGCTGTACTAACACAAGAGCAATTGCACAACTCAAACACATTAAGAGAGGACTGGTCTAACTAGATTTTGTTAGTTATAAACTTGTGCTTCTAAATTGGAAACAATGTACAGAAAATGGGCAGAAAAGGGTCCAATTTCACATGAGCATACATTCTGTGTTGGGTGTGTACTGCAAGCTACATTAGAAGGCATCCAGGGTGTGTACCTAAAACAGGCTTTAAGGCCTAGAGATTAGACAAGTATCCTCCGCAGTTTGGGAGGCTGATGTCTATTTTGAGCCCATGCCCTTCTTTAAAGGGACTGTTGGATACTTCCACAAGTGCACTTTCCACCTTAATAACAGTAGTTGTTTCTGACCACTACTCATCCTCCTCTGATCCTTCCCCTACTTCCAGATTCACTGTTGCTCAGATACCTTGGTCTACCAGAGAAACTTCTCCCTCTTTCAGATCAGCATTTTGCCTCTTACAGAGCAACTGGAGAGCAAATCACTCTTGTGATTTCATAGGACCCAGCTCTTCTTGTTCATCTTTTCTGGTATAATCATTAACATTACCAATTGCCAAAGTCAGCCATGATCCAATTTCATGGCCTTAGGATTTGAAATTACATCCAAGGAATTCAGCACTTCAGCAACTTAAAATATTTGGCTCAAGTTTTTCTCACAATCATTTTATTGAAAGCATTGACATTCAGTTTTAAATGAAACTTTAAACAGACATGTTAAGTATTTATATGCTGGTAACTCTAGTGTAATGTCAAGGCTCTAATCAATAATTTAGGCAAAATTTAACACTTAATACAAAACAGATGTAAGCGAATTGTTTCCTTTCATCCAGAATATAACATACAGAAGCTGACAGCAAGACATACATTTTCCATCAAGTGCCAGACAGGACTGAAATGCTCCTTTCAATTTTCCCATTTGCAACAAAAACAGGAAATGCTGGAAGAATTCATCCAGTCAAGCAGCATCTATGGGAAGAGAAACCAGTTAATGTTTTGACTCAGGGTTCCTTGATCAGAGCTGCATTCCATTTCCCTGCTTTCTGATTACAAGATCATTCACCCCATTACATTCTGATCTTTTCTAAGTTTACTTTCTTCTGATTCAGTGGAACTAAAACCCAAGTAAAACACATAAAAGGTAAGTAATCTACAGCCAATGGTCCTAGTGCATACCATAGTTCCATTGATCTCAGTAGCTCAACATGTTTGAATCCAGATTCAGATGACTATTCAATTGTAGGGAACCAGAACTTAAACACAAACCCTTTCTCTTAATCCTGTGCGGCAAAAACAGGAATGGCCTCAGCCAAGATGAGTGGCCAAATGGCAATGCTCTAGTCTAATACCATACAGCAGCAGCAAAGGGAAACCAATTATAAAACAGGTCTCAAAAAATGAAGGAGCAGTGGAGTAACAAATCATGTGCCCCAAAAGCATTACAATCTAGCGAACTTCAAACTATTGCCCAGTTAATGCAGATGAGGTGATAATTCCTGTCAAGGGAACATTCAATGGAACTCATCCCTGAAAAAAAACACATGAATTCTCATTTTCTCTTGTATTGCATATAGTTTTCACTTCTTTGGCCCTCAGCTTACAACATTTATAAACATTTATAAATGTTCATGCAAATTTGATTATCCTATTGTTCTCCGGTTCAAATGTAGATCCTTTTGCAATCATCCTTCTCCCTGCCCATAAGGTGCCAAATGAAGCTTCTGCCTTTTGGAATCTTGGTACAGAGTAGCCTAATCAACACCCTTCAAACACCACCCTTCACCAACACTACCACCCCCCACACACACACCTGAAATTTAGCTGCCCACACAAATTCATCTCCAGCTTATGTTGTTTATGTTTACAATAATCTCATCATAGACCAGTTTCAAACAAGGTCACATCATTACCCCAACTTTTCTTCAATCTTTCTTGCTACAATGCTGCACCCCTGACATCCAACAAACTTCCACAGGAGTGAAGCAAATCTTCAGAACTCAGGGGTCTACGGCTCTGGCCACACACCTGGCCATATTCCCAGATCCCACCTACAACTGCACATCTGGACCATGATCCCAGTTGTGCCTTACTAAGCCTGTTGACGCCCAGCCAAAACAAGGTAGAGAGTGTGTAGCTTCCATGACGTCCACCATAACTGAAAATGTGAAAAAACTCCTCATTTCTCTGTCAAGATGAGAATGACTGGAAAAATGGAGCATTAATTGATTCCAAGCACAAGATGTTCCAGGATCGAAAGAGAACCTTTACAGGTACTTGAAGACAGAGATCCAGCAGAAAATCCATGACAAAGAATAGGCTCAAACACTCAAGTCCATTCCACAAAGAGCCAATGACAGAGGTGAACATATCAATGACAGAGAGTCAAAGCTTTTAGGAAAGTACAATTCAAAAACCTCCTCTGCCATGATTGTCCTCGATGTGTGCACACTTCATCCCATCGCACAGCAGCCTATTTGGTCCAGCATTGCAGCCACTCCTCACCAACAAGAGGCTGCAAAGGCACTATCCTGAGTAAAATTTACAAAAGGCCCCAGGAGAAGATTGTATCTCCAATGAAGTTCTGAGGCTCAGCATTTCAGAGCTTCAGTCATGAATCAATATTGTTTGAAAAAGGAGAACAGGCTGAGTACTTCAGGAACTACCAGCCTCACAATGATGGGAGACATGACAATCATACACCTCCATTCTTGAAGAATCCACCACCTCATCATCAACAGCTGGGAAGAGGAAGCCATCATCATGACCCATCTTCAAGAGCGGAGCCAAGTCTAACCATGGTAACTACAGTAGGGTTACCATGCACTGGGAAAGTCCTCTACTGCCTCTTCCCAGTGGTTAAAAAGCTGCTTCTTGAATCACAGTTTGGATTCTGTTCATGTAGAGCACAGTGGACATGGATTTCACTGCGAAACAACTCCAGGAAAAACACAGTGAGCAGCAACAACCACTAGTTTTTAAAAACCTCACTAAAGCCTTAGACTTCAATTGAGAGGGTTGGTGGAGCATTCTCCTCAAATCTGCTACTCACAGAAATACACCTCCGCCTTATTTCTGCTTCTTGATGGCATGCAAGCCATTATTCTAAGCTACAAGTTTACAACAGAGCCAATCACAGTGAACTCTGATGTCACACAATGTTGCAACATTGCCCTGACATTTCTTCAATATTTCTTACCACAATGCTACACCTCACATCCAACAAGCTCCCCATAAGAGTGGAGCTAATCTTTAGAGCTAATGAGAAGCAATTACATTCCAGAACCAAGGTCACCTGAACCTCAGTAGTCAGCCTACAGATGATACATGAGCTTGGAGACTGAACACCAAGCTATCATTGACTTGTTCACTGAAGCATACAAGAGGACGAACCTTACTCTCAACATCCTCAAGAAAAATATCTTCTACCAATTTGCCCCACTGTGCAACATTACCCCTTGACATAAACAGACCCTGGAAAATGTGTACTCCCTTGTGTGTTGAGCCATATGAAGGCAGACATCAACGATGAAATTCACCATCACTTTCATTGCAACAACACAGCTTTTTATCAAATGAGTAAAAGGCTGTTACAGATCAAGACCTCAGATGTGGCACAGAAGTCATAGTCTACCAGGCATCCCTACCATTGTATAGAACATAGAACAGTACAGCACAAGAACAGGTCCTTTAGCCCACAATGTTGTGCCAATCCAATTACATTAGTAATAAAATGCCCAACTAAACTAATCCCTTCTGCCTACACAATGTCCATATCCTATCATTTCCCTC
>JARFYF010000112.1:72900965-72912737 GCA_030265395.1 Rhina ancylostomus | reverse complement strand
TGGATTGCAGGGACAGTCACAGTTATTGTTTCTCATCCATCGATAGAGAAAACAAGCAGGCTGGTGTCTCTCTCTCCCTCTCATTCTTCTGTGTCTCTCTCTCCTTCAGACTGATTCCGACTGGTTGTTTCAACAACAACGTCATGACGTTCTTCAACTTCTGTTGACGTAAGCACGCCACACACACACACACACTATCTTAAAGGTACCTCACTAATTTTAACCTAGTCCGTAACACCTCTGTGTCCTAAGATGTTGGTTTCAAGCCCCATCTGGAACTAGAGTGCAGCACTAAACTGGTATGTCAGTGTAGTGTGCAACATTATCAGGAGTATTGTCTTCCTGTATCAGATGGATCAGCAATATAATTCCTTTATTACATTGACCACTGGATGTAATACACAATAGCACAAAGACGAGGTACCATGGAATTCCACATAATGGGAGTGAAGGAGAAAAGTATAACACAAAAGAAAAACACGGAGCTGAGAAAAATAGAGGCCTATGGGTCTCTAAGGCACAGCTTCGTGAGCCGAAGGCCCTGAATTGTGCTGTAGGTTTACTATGTTCTGTAATAATCTATATACTCCAAGAGTGTCTGGTGTAAATAGAATAATTGGCAAGTGGTAGAATTGCCTTCAGAGGAGCAAAATTGCGAAGAAATGCTTTGTTGTAGTTGGTGAAGAGGAAGTCTGGACTCCATCAGATTTTGATAAAACAGCCTTTTCATTATTGTACTTTAAACTATTATTTAGCCTTACCTGTGAGACAAAGTGAACCCACATTAGTATATGTGGCATTCTTCAATTGCCGGATTGTTAAAGCTTGGCAGGTTACATATTTTGCTGGAATGCTTGCAAGCTTCTCTTATACAGCTGTATTTACAATTTCTCAGTTTTCCCTGTAGAGTCCAATTAGTGTAGTGGGCTGTAACTTAATGGTGTGTGTTCCTGTGCATTTATATGTGTGGCATGTAACAAACCAAATCAGAATTGATCTCTAGTGTACAGGTTGCTGTAGGGTCATGACCAATGTAGAGAAACTATAGCTAAAGCTAACAAGATATTGGGTTATATTAATAGAGCCATTCATCATTGATCAAAGGACATTATTTTGGCACACTACAGGGTTGCTTGTCAGGCCAGATTCAGAGTGCGGCATTGCTCCCCTTACATGGTGGGTGATATAGTGTCATTGGAAAAAGTTCAGAGAAGGTCTATAAACATGATTCCTTACAGCCCTCTGAACCAATTAAGACTCAGAAGGGAAAACTGAGGAACTTTAAATACAGAATTTTACCTATTCTAACTGTCTCAGGGGCCTTGATCTGTTTACTTTGCAACAAATAGATGTAAAAGCAATCTTACTGAGGCCTCTAAATCAACAAGGGCTGGAAAGCATCCCCATTGATAGGTTGTTCCAGTTTAACATTGGGAAGTACAATAAAATGTGTTTACTATTTCTCTCTCCCATAAGATTACATGGTTGTGGAGTGGGAGGGAAGGTGAGTTGTGGATTTGAGATATTGGTGGGGGAAGTAGTTGTTTGGGAAGGAGAACAGATGCATACAAACCATTATGGCCCATCCATCATGATTTGAATCTTGATAAACTATGAAGTCTTTTTCTGCTTGTCAATTTGGTACGTTCCATTGGTAGGTTTAATGTGAATCTTGTGATAAGACTTCATAGTTGATAGATGTCCCTAGGTTTAAATTGAGACCTGCTTTATAAGGAAATGATCTTTTTATTTATTCTCGGGCATCCAAATCCACTCACCAGTTTGAATTCCTCTGCTTTTCTTTCACTCATCCAATAAAGCCAATGATTGATTTGGGCTGACTGAGGCACTGCTTTGATTCCACCTTGACAACATGTGGCACATGCAGGGAGGATGTGGGTATTACCCACATAAGCAGGACAGAAACTCTTAGGTCTTCAACATTTTCCAGGTGATCTTACTGATCTCCCACTAAAATCACAACAGGGAAATAGCAGAATATAGAATTCCCGTCTCTTGGCCCAGTTCTAGATTTATAAGAGGAATGAGGCTTAGGAAATGAAACAGGCAAAGTCTTAGAAGTGTTCGTCGAGGAATTCTGTAAATTTCAAGGTAGTTATGGATTGGGGTTACGTTGGTCCTCAATTTAAGATCTTAATTTGAGGGAAGGCTGATTTAGTTAGCGTAAGAGAGGACCAGGCGAAAGTAAATTGGGAGCAGATGCTTGCAGGTAAAACAACATCTGACCTGTGTGCATCTTTCAGTAGAGAGTTAGCAAGGGTTTAGGACCAGCATTGTCCCAGTAAGGGTGAAAGGCAAAGATGGCAAGATAAGGGAACCTTGGATGACAAAAGTTATTAAAGATTTGATCCAGAAAAAAATGGAAGCATGTGACTGGTATAGGCAACCACAATCGAGTGAGTCCCTTGAGAGAAATAGACTACTTAAGAAAGAAATTAGGAAGGCACAAAAAGAGACCATGAAATATCCTTGGCAGGTAAGATTAAGGAGAATCATTCTATAAATATATTAGGAGCAAGAGTGTAGCTGGGAAAAGAGTGGGTCCCCTTAGGGACTGAAGGGGTAATCTATGTGTGGAGCCAAGGGTGTGTGGACATGATTCTAAATTAACATTTCTCATCTACCTTCACCAGGGAGAGGGGCATGGATGATAATTCAGGGAGGAATACATTGATAGTGTGCATTATAGTATTAAGAAGGTGGAGGTGTCAGATATCTTGGAATACATAAGGGTGGATAGGGCTGAATGAGATCTATCCCAGAACAGTATGGGAAACTAGTGAGGAGATTGCTTGGACCTGATACAGATTTTTGCAGCTTCGTCAAGCAAGGCAAGGTACCAGAAGGCAGGAGGATAGCAAATGTTGTTCTTTTATTTAAAAAGGGCAGCAGGGTTACGCTAGGTAACTGCAGGCTGGTGAGCCATATATCAGTGGTAGAGAAATTATTGGAGAAAATCCTAAGGGACAGGATTTATGTACATTTGGAAAAGCAGGAAATGATTAGGGACAGTCAACATGGCTCTGTGTGTTTCATAAATTTGACTGAGTTTTTTGAGAAGATAACCAAGGAGATTGATAACCAGGGCAGTAGATGTTGTCTATATGGGCTTTAGTAAAGCATTTGACAAGGTCCTGCATAGTAGGCTGGTCCAGAAGGTTAAGGCACAAGGGATCCAAGGCAAGGTAGCTAATTGGATCAAAAATTGACTTGGTGACAGGAGGCAGAAGGTAGTTGTGGAAGGATGTTTTTCTGATTGGAAATCTGCGACCAGTGGTGTCCCACAGGGATTGGTGCTGGGACCTTTGCTGTTTGAGATATATATTTATAACTTAATGTGAATGAAGAATGTAGGATTGGTAAGTTTGCAGACTGGGGTTGTTTTCCCTGGAGCAAAGGAGGCTGAAGGGTGACCTGATAGAAGTGTATAAGAATATGAGAGGCATAGATCAAAACAACAGGTTTAGGATGAGAGGAAGGAAAGAACTCCGGGTGCAGGCAAATAGGATTAATGTAGATGGGCTATAAGGTCAGAATGGACCTGGTGGGCCAAAGAGCTTGGTTATGTGCTGTACAACTCTATGACTATGTTTTTCCCAGTCTGTAGCTATTATTTGTCACTCAATTAATATCACGAATTATAGTCATTCATCTCTTTGTTGTTTGTAAGAGTCTGCCATGCTATAATTCTTACATTGCAACAGTGACTACACTTCAAAGGTAGTTTTGTTAGGTGTATCATAGGATCATGAATAAGACAAAAATATTCATTCTTTGTTTCAAGCATTCAGAAGGGGTAGTTATTTTAGGGCAGCCCCACCCAGCAAATTTTTGAAAGATATTTGTGGGAAAGGGGAGGGTGCACAGCTTACATGACACAAGTAGTAACTTGAAGTTGGCAGAAATATAAACATTTGGGACCAAGACAAGGGCTTGTGTTGGGAAAGGGGTTGAATAAATTCAGATATGCAGCTGTTGTGTACATTTAATCCTGGCATGGATTCAGAATAATCTGTGTTTCGTCTTCTTAGGCAATCACTCAAGATCAAGGATGACTTGTCAATTCTGAGGTGGATCATGAGGGCAATGTGGAACCCACAGACTGTGACAGGTAAGGCAGGAGGTGCTTGATGGGTTAAATGGGTAGTAGTTTGGGAGGTGATGTACTCCTTCCACTGTTTACACTGTGACTCTGTCTGCTCCCAGTGCATGGCCTCAAGGACCTCAGTGCCATCCTGAGAGCCCTACTTTAAACAGTAACAGGTCAGGGATTTCCATGAACTGGAGGGGATGTTGCACATGTTCGAAGAGGATTTGTGAGAATATCTTTGAATTTTTTTCCTCTGACCACCTGGTGCAGCAACATAGTGAGAAAGATTGAGGAAAGTGTTGGCAGAATGATGCATTCCTTCTTGACGCCAGTATGTTGGGTTTGTTCTAGACCTGTTGGTTGCAACCATTAAATTAGATCATATTTCCATACACAACTAAATTTGAGAAGGAACCTCCCTGCTTCATCTCTACCGATGGAGTCAAAGGCCATGTTTAGTAGTTGCTGATGTGCCCTGCATCTTTCTTGATCTCAGTGACCATCACTTCCATGGTGCCTCTAGATGGACAAAATGTGCACTATGATTCTTTGAGGAAGCACTTGAGGACAACTCTGGTGATGATTTTCCCCGTGGCAGATACCAGAAAGATCTGTCTTATTTGCCACATTTGGAATTGTCAACTTTCTTGATGATCATCATGATTATTTGAGGATAGCCATTGGCTTGTTCTTTGAGCTGACCATCTCCTGTCTGTCATATCTTACCTTAGTGTGAAAGCCAAGGCTTCTGAGTTTCTAAGCCATAATAACTGAGCAATGCTTGACCAACTGAATACCTCCAAAACTTTCTGCATTTATTTCAGATTTCTACCTTCTGCAGTATTTTTCTTTTGTTTTCATTATGTGTGAAGACTGTAAATTGGTTTGGTAAAGTATGAAAATACTGTAAAAACAAGGAAGTTCCAGGTTTCAGTTTGTCCAGAATCATTGCATTCATTAATAAATATCTTAAACCTTTTTAAAGAGTTCTTCCATTTAATATTGCTGAGTTCAATTAAATCTTATGGTGACTGGACTTCACCCCACTGGCAGTGACTTTGATAGAGTCCTTTGAAATGAAAACAAGACTTTGATTGTCTACAGCCTTGTTGTGAATGGTAAATCACAGGGCACCAACTTAACCCTTCAAATTTAGCAACAGCTCTCTGAGAATGAACAAATATAGAAGATCAGTTGGAATACATTTGTACACTTAATACCCAGAAGCTACAAAACTGTTTTTTAAAGGTGAACCAATCTAATCAGGAAACATTAAGCTTAGGTACTACTCTGTTTAGAGAGGAAGAGAATTGCATGCTTACTATCTTTGTACACCAGTGTGCAAAAGTACATGTACATTCTCAACATATTAGATGTTCATTCAATTATTTCAAATGATTGAAATTTTAAGTTGGTGTGANNNNTGTGTCTTGAAGATTTATCCAGTTTTCTATTCATTTTGAAACAATATTTTTTTTCTGCACTGCCTAAGTGAGGATATGGTCATGGTAATAAGTGATGTTGAATTTGAGAAAATATTTATTGTAAAACTTCAAAAACTGTTTTAAAGACCTTGGATTCTTGATGTTAAACAGAGATTCTGCCTGTTTTTTCAAATTGCCCTAAAAGATCTTGAGCAATATTAAAAAAAAATAGCAGGGGAGTTCTAGCTAAGTTTATCCTTCAATATGCACACAGATCACTTCCTATGATATTACTGAAAAATGTATTTGTTTAATTTAGTTTAACAGGTAAATTCTCTTGCCTTTTAATCTTAAATTGCAGAGATATAAAGTGGTAAACAAGTCTCCCAGTAAATATGTAACCAGCTTAAGCTGGTTGCTTGAAGTCAGGTGACCAGTGCTATTACCAGTTACCTGGGAATTTAAATCCAATGGGTCAACTAAAAGGTTTACCTAACAAGTTTCTAGCTTCAAAATTAAATATGTGTGTGAAATGTAATTCTTTGTAATAAATATTTCTCAAACCCAAGTAAAGAATTCTACTCAAGCCAATTTCATACAACACTGGTGGATTATCAGCTGTTATTCATTTACTTTATGCAGAATCCCGGCTCCAGGCATCCTCATACTTCAGACATATAATCCCCATTTACTCAAAGCATTTTTTTCAAATGACAGCACTTGTATGTTTCAGTTAGGCACATTCAATCCATTATTACATAACACCACAATGCAGTGACAAATCCTATCCATCTAATCCAGCGTGGGCAAAGTATTTTTTTTAATTTATTGATTCACAGCAAGGACAGTGTTGATTTCCCACCTCAACCGTCTTTGAGAAGGTAGAGATGAGCCTCTTTCTTAACTACTGTAATCTGTATGGTGGAAGTTCATAGAGTGCCATGTGAATAGGACATTCCAGTATTTAGACACATCAACAATTAAGGAACTGCAACATATTTCCAAATCAATATTTTTCAGTGGCTTGGCGGGAAACCTGCAGATGGAGGTAGACTCAAGTACCTGCTGCCTTTGCCTTTCTTGCTTGCAGATGTAGCAGGTTTGAAAGTGCTGATGAAGGCTTGGCAAGTTGCTGCAGTGAATTATGCAGATAGTATGGATTGCAGCCATGTTACACCAGTTGTAGAGGAAGTGAATGTTTAAGGTGATGGATGGAACATTAATCATCTGGGCTGCTTTGCCTTGGAAAACGTCAAGCTTTGTTGGAACTCAACATGGAGGGCATGTTCCACCACACTCCTGAGCTATGCTTTGTGATGGAGGAAAGTCTTCAGAATACTTATCTTCTTTGTGAAGGATGTTTTTATGTGGCTGATTCAATAACAGTGCAAACATAGAACATCAAGCAAGAGTGCTTAACATTGTCCCTTCTTGGACTCTCTCATTGCTTTACATTTGTGCCATTGAAATTACGTTAATCTACCCACATTGGTGAGCAGGATTGGCTGAAGCTCAAGCCTCCTAAATACTGTCTGAAGCCTGGAGTAAAACAAAAATGTTTGAAGAACTAGTTAAGCAGCATCTGTGGAAAGAGAAACCAGTTAACATTTCAGACCCTTTGTCAGCTGTTTGGCTGTCTGAGCTCTTCCAGCAGTTCTGCTTCAGATTCCAGTATCTACAGTTCTATTTGTTTTCCATTCCTGTCTGAAGCCTGGCCTTCTGTTCCATTTCAGTGCTGCTTTCAAGACGCCTGTACTGTGAGAGGATCAGATAAGTATTTATTTCATGTTTATTTGATTTAATTCAATTGATTGGAGTGCATTTTAATCAACATTTAATTATCTGTGAGTGTTCATTAGTTTTCTTCCCACAGAAGCGGCTTGACCTGTTGAGTATTTCCAGCATTTTGTTTTTATTATAGTATATATAAGCATAGGATATAAACTACGGAATCACCTCAATAACCTTGGCCTCACCTGGGAGTTACATGGGAGAGGCTGAAGTGCTAATCATAGTCTTCAGCCCCATAAAAGATCACTTTGGTGCTGCTCACTGACAAAATTCATAACAAAACTTTCTTCTTTTCTATCTTTTTGTCTCTAAATATATTTTAATCTTCATTCTCTCTCCCTAATAGTTTTCATTTCCATATGTTTCTGTTTATCTTTAACTTTTCACTCCACATGTGTGATCTTGTTTAGGCTTTCTCACTGTAAGTGACATTTTCTCTACCTTCAACTTCCTCACTTTTATGTGTTTCTGACTAAAATCTCAAAACATCATTTAAAAATAAAAAGCATTCTCAGAGGAGTCTTAGGATTTAAAGGAGGTTCTGAATAAAATCTTGAATGCACCCAGCCAACAATGGTATAAATTCGAGTAGGGGTAGAACAGCGTCAGTTGGCAAGTGGGAATGATAAGATCTGGATCCAAGGTGAGCAGAAGCAGCTCCCAAGGTTGTCATGTGACTGACCATTACTGGGTCCAAAGCTGGGAGTACAGGCATCTCAGGTGATGAGAATACTAAATGCTTTTAAAGCAAAGATTAAGATTCAAGAACTAAGGTTAGTGTGCAGACATTCCTGGAGTGAAGATAGCAATGTTTCTGTGACTAAGACCAAACATATAAAACATATAACTGGTTTGGGCCATTTCTATTTTTATTGTTAAACTCATGCCCTTTTGAATCAATATAAAAGTAAACCTCCTGACGTTGCTCACAGAGTCCCTGATATCTCAATTGTGGTTTTTTCTGCCACAATTAGAAACCATCTTTGTGTTGACATAGTGCTCTCTAAATTTTGAAGTTCCACAAAAGCAAATAGCAAACTAAGGCTCCTGTGGTGCTTTGGGCATTCAGACATGGATGGGTTTTCTGTTGTTACTTCATTATTTATTGGCCATTTTCCCTATGATTTAATTCAGTTATATTTCCCTCAAAGGTAATTTGAAGAGTACCTTAACTAGGTTCTATGAAGAACTGATGCTTCATTGGAAAGTAATCAAGTGTGATGCCTTTTAAATGTAAGGAACTTATGACAACACTAAATCTAATGATATAGAGAGAACACTAAAAAAATACACAATTGTGCTGCCATCATCTGTAATGAAGAAGGCATTTAATATTTAGAATTGCAACCTTTTAAAATGATTAAATATAGTATAAATACATAGTAGAATTTGTAGATTGGAAACAAAGTTAGTTTGCTTTAATTGTTTGATGTGATTGGTGTTTGGTGCAGTACAACTTGCAGTAGGCATAATTAAGTACCTTTAAAAATACTGATCAATTTAAATGCAATAGGTATGTGTTCTGTGAACTATAAAATAAACAGGAATAACTGAGGAAGCATTAACCTTTTGCTATTAATTAATAAAAATGGTGTAGCTAATAATGCAAATAATTAAGATAATGGAGAACTGCTGTCAGTTCAAATCAGTGTATAGCAGTCTTGTCTCATTGTTGATGCTTAAAGTCACATTTCAATTTGGAGTTAGCTTCGTGTACTGGAGAAGCCATTTTCAACAATTTGGAACTCAGTAGAATGGTGGCGGGGTGGATCTCCGTCCCCACACTATCTTCACCCTTTGCCTGTTATTCTGCCTTTATTCAGCCACTCATTCATTCATTTGCTCACTCTTTCATTGGCTCATTTACTCATGCAGAAGATGTTGCTGCACACTTTCAATGACTAGCAAATAAACTTGAGATTCAATTAAACATGGACATCAAGCTGATTCTGATGATGTTGGTATTCCACAAACTATGCAGCACCACAATGTCAAAAAGCCAAGAGCTGTTCTCCCTGTACTCAGGGGAAAAAAATGCTTATATTTTGGGACGCCACAGTGACAACAGTAGAGCTAGGTTCAATCCCAACTATCAGTGTCATCTGTGTAGAGTTTGCACATTCTCCCTGTGACTGTGTGATTTTCCTCAGTGCTCTGGTTTCCTCTCAAATCACAAAGACACATCAGTTTGTAGGTTAATTGGCCATTGTGAATAGCTCCTAGTATGTAGATGAGTAGCAGAATCGAGGGTGAATTGATGACATTGTGGTAGGAAAAGGTTATAAGGAAAACTAATGAGGGAATGGAATTGCTCTATGAGCCAGCATAGACTCGATGTGCTGAAATGGCCTCTTTCTACATTGCAGGGATATAGATGGAAAGAAGGGTTGTACTCCTAACAGCAGCCTGAAGTGAAAATCCCAGGAAAATTAAGAGGGCCTGCAAATTGACAAAGTTGTCTGGGGAAGAATGTGAAATCTAGCAAAGAAAATAGCAAATAGGCAGTGTGAGGAGCAAGCTGCTTTCTGTTAGTGGGGATGATTGGGTCCTGACACCTCTTTCCTTTCCTGGACATTCAAGTACTTCCTAGATTTTACATGCCCTTGCCACGACTTTATGATGAGATAAGTGACAAAAGTCAGGGCATCTTGTCAGTCCATCCTATCCCTTCACATGATGTCCAGCAGCTTCAAGCAGAGTCTGGGCTTACTAGGATTCCCCAGCTTTACTCTGGGGAACTTTGCTGCTCCAACCCTATACAAGCCAGAGCATAGTATTAAAATTCCCATTCATTTGAATAGGGATCCCCGACCTGTAGATAAGGAAGAAAAATATATGTTTAATTGTTTATTTTTGCTTTGTTATAATATTTGTAATTAAGTATTAATATTATAAGTTATAATACATTTTAATAGATTTTATTGTTTTAATTATTTAAAGCAGAATATAAGAGATATTTATAAAGGCTCTCCAATTTGACAAAAGACAAGACCATGCATTCCCTGATTACCTCTTTGCTTCCTGCAAAGGGTGTTGGAGTGTTCTGGGGCTGAGAGGTGGGGGGAGGGGTGGGAGGCAGTTCACTTCTGGGGCCTCTCTAAGCGTCATCACCAGACTCTGGTTATGGGAAGCACAGCACAAACGAATGCACACAACTCTGAGGTTAGTGTGGGCATGTGAAGAGCCCAGGGCAGTCAGGTAAATCTGGGGCAACTGACTACTATTTGCCCCATTAGATGAGGGAGCAAACCACTTGTATAGCAGAACATATTAACAGAAGGCCTGAGATTGAATGCTGACCCTACAGTGCTATGTAACATTGGATTTTGTTGTACTCCCCAACAGGTGCTCAAATTGTGCTGAAGCCAATCCATGTCCCCACTTCTTTTCTTCAAATGATCTGACCTCAACAGAGTTCTGTTCACTTTTGCTTTTTACTTAATGGCTTGTTATTTGTGCTTTGCAACGATTAGGGTCAGTAGTGTGGATCTGTAAACCCTTGGACTGTTGTTACCTAGTGACACAGAGAAAAAATTAGCCAAGATCTACAGCCCACATCTGCTTCATAGAAAAGTCTGGGTCACAGCTGTGTGGTTGTTTTGTCAGGAAAGATTAAATTTCACCAAAAATTGAATTAAAAAAATAAAAAAAAACAAAAGCTAAGTTTCAAAAGAGCTGCTGCTGACAGAAAGATTAATCTCCCTGGGATCCTTTGTATGGTCTGCTACCTGATAGTTGAGTTAATGTGTGTGCACCTGGATAATGGGCCGGGTAAAGTGGCCAACAGATGCTGCCTAACTCCCTTCCTTAATCAGAAACTGGAGCCGACAGTAGGATTAGATAATGTAAATATGACACACAGAGGGAGGAAGCTGGCTTGCTGCCAGGCACCAAAAGGGTGGCTGAGGGTCTTATTTCTGTGCAGCTCCTTATGTGCAAACTGACTGAGCTCATTCATGAGATAAGAAATACCACACATTCTGGAAAGACTGTTTGGAATACACAAAATGTAAATCAATCCTTCCCAACAGAAGAGTCCTTGGCCCTTTTCATCTGGTTTCAATCTTACCTATTCATTATAATTCTCAACCCCTTCTTTCTTTGGGATCATATCTAATTGACTCTTGAATCTGTTTATTGTCAGTTCCACCCAGTTAGATGGCAGAGGAGAGGCACTGGCAGGAGAGGATGGTGTGGTAAACTGTGCAGATGGCCAAGGAGGTTGAGAAGGTCACAGAGGGATAATTTAGTCACAGTCAGGTAGGAAGCTATCTGTGCCTGTGACAACACAGTTGATGGGGAAGAAACCCGATTGGAGAGATTCCAACTATTGAGTCCAGTTTCCAATTTCCCACACCTCTGTTCTCATCCCCACCCCTCCCAGACCCAACAGGGATAGGGTCCCCCTTGTCCTCACATTTCATCCCACCAGCCTATGTATCCAAC
>JARFYF010000112.1:72703316-72713711 GCA_030265395.1 Rhina ancylostomus | reverse complement strand
TTAGGCAAGGTTTAAAGGTAGGCACAACATTGTGGGCCAAAGGGCCTGTATTGAGCTGTACTGTTCTATGATTCTATGATTCCAAGTCCTATAACTGCAAATGGCTTAAGAATAGTCCTGATCCATTTGGAGCAGGCAAAAAGGAGCCATCAGTCCTGGAGGTCGAAGCCAGAAGCTAACATACATGGACCTCAATGCAAAAATATCAAGATTCACTTGAGTAGTTTGGTAAATGCATCTTTAAAATCTCACAACAACTCTTCTAGCATCAGAAACTGTTCAGTTCACCACCCATTCCCACCCATGCAGCAATCTCTCCACCAATCATAATGAACAGCTTTAGTGCAAATGGGCAAAAAAGTTGGTATGGACGGGATGGGCCAAAGGGCCTGTTTTTGGGCTATACCACTCTATAACTCTACTGAACATTCACAGGTTCCACACTTCGCATACTTAGTAATCTCATCAGTCTGGCAGCATAGAAGCACTGCCAAACCTGATGGCTACAATACTCTGAAGTCTTTTCAGACCTCAGATAACCATGAACTGAATGGTTCAGATGGTGTAGAAAGGGAAGAAAGGGACAGATGATGGAGATTCACCCTCATTCAATTACACACTCGCAGGTGAGATGCATTCATTGTGTTCCTCTGGTGGCATGGTGGTGGCTCTATGAAACATCAACCACTTCTCCCAAGTTGGTACCATATGTCCTCCCACCACTGCCAGAACTCTTGCTATTGCCCATCAGCAAAACAGACCAGACTGCTGCTGGCCATATTGACAGTACAGTTTATTTTACACTCACCTCAGCATCGAGCTCCTCAAGGTCACTCTCCAAAGTCACCTACCTTCCCCCAGACACTGGGCAGCACAGGAGCACAAAGGCCCACAAGGTACTTGGAATACAAGCACTAAATGAATGCACAAGATATCAGTTGACTGCTCTATGGAATATGGCATAATTATTTTATATATCAGTTATAGAATGCTCAGTTTGTGTTCATTTCAAACTGTGGTCAAGTGGACAAGACAATGGCCAGTCACAGCTTGGGAGATGAGGGGAAGGGGAATTGGCAATGAGGTTACTAGACTTGCACACAATGATGGGCATGAATAGCTTACTTCCTGCCTTCTCTTCAGTCTCCTCCGCCGCTTATAGATGTATGTAGTACGGAAACAGGCCCTTTGGCCCAACTTGTCCATGCTGACCAAGGTGCCTTCCTGAGCTAGTCCCATTTGCCTGCATTTGGCCCAAATCCCTCTAAACCTTTCTTACCTGTCCAATTGTCTTGCTCATCAGTTGCTCGCTGCAGCGTGCAACAGTCACCACGAATCCAGACACCCCACCTGTACTGCAGAGCTCCTCCAGAACGTCCAGGCAGAGGAAACGCTGTTTCAGCACCAATGATTTTCTCTTTCCTTTTTCATCTTGCTGTGCCACTATAATGCGTACATGCATAAGCATGGTTTGTGCAATGGGCTCATTGGCAGTTAACCTGTATCACCCAGTAGCCACTCTTTAGTTTGCTTTGGGGGCTTAACTGCACCTGCTACAGTGGACTGCCATAGAATGAAGGTGTGCTGATTGATGCCAGAATAGCATCAATATCTGTACCACACAGCAGCTGAATGGTGACAGTGGCGCAGTCAATAGAACTGCCTCCTCACAGCTCTGGAGACCTGGGTTCAATCCTGACCTCCGAGACTATCTGTGTAGAGTTTGCACATTCTACCCCCATCCCCGTGGTTTTCCTCCAGGTGCAGTATAAGATAGGGTAAGATTTCTTTATTAGTCACATGTACATGGAAACACACAGTGAAATGCATCTTTTGCATAGAGTGTTCTGGGGGTAGCCCGCAAGTATTGCCAACATAGCATGCCCACAACTTCTTAACCCATACGTCTTTGGAATGTGGGAGGAAACCGGAGCACCCAGAGGAAACCCACGCAGACACGGGGAGAATGTACAAACTCCTTACAGACAGCAGCCAGAATTGAACCCGGGTCGCTGGCGCTGTAAAATGTTACACTAACCACTACACTACCATGCCCCCAACATCCAAAAGATGTGCAGGTTTGTGGATTAATTGGCCACTGGAAATTGCACCTGGTGTGTAGGTGAGGGTTAGAATTTGGCTCAGGCACAAAGCAGTTGCTCCCAGACGTGGCTGAACTTGTGGTTATTTCCCATACCATGTAGCATGACTGGAGGATTGAATAGAACACAAGAAGGCAGGATGAGTTGCTGGAAGGGGGAAGAACTGAAGGGTTTTCAGCTGCAGCCTGTATCAGCATAGGGTGTACAGGGAGCAAATCTCTCATCTTCATCTCGGCAGGGAATAATGTAGGAGCTGATGGGAATGTATGGAGGTTAAAATGGGATTGATGTAATGGCTGGCTGAAGGGCATGATCTTGTGCTGTCTGACCCTTTGTTGAATTCCTTTTCAGTTTATTTTTGATCAAAATTGATAATGCAATGCCAGGAAAGCAACGTACATCAAGATAGTTGCATCCTAAACTAAAAGGCGGCTTGCAAATTTTTAAAGTCATGTGCCAGTTCTCTTTGAATAAAGAGCCACACTGACTTCATTTTGCAACAGGGGACAGAAGCTGTGAGATGTTGTAGATCTCTCTAGTACCAGCCTGGAACAAACTGGATAAGAAATATGATGGCCACAGTGACCTTAACAGGCACTTGCAATGCATTCCTTGCCCTGCTCTGAGATTACAGTTGTGGCTGCAGCACGTCTGATTTGAGTGAATTTCATGCTGGAAGTGCAGCCATCTTCCATATTATTCCCATATAAGAGAATTGCTCCCTGTATGCCCTATGCCGATACAGGCTGCAGGTGAGAACTCCTCAGTTCCTCCCCCTTCCAGCAACTTGTCCTGCCTGCTTGCCCTCTACTCAATCCTCCATTCATGCTGCATGGTATGGGAAATAACCACAAGTTCAACCACGTCTGGGAGCAACTGCTTTGTGCCCGAGCCAAAATCAATAGAAAGTTCTTCAACAACTCCACACCACTTCCTATTGACCAACAAGGGTCAAATCTTTGTAAAAATGCAGCAACTAACCAATAGTTAGTTGATGATCCTGTCCGATATCACTGAGAGGTGATCCTCCCAGCTGCTGTAGACATAGTCACCAGTAAATTTATAAGAGAAGGTATCAACTGGAGGATCAAGCCCTAAGGTTGCAGTCCAGTGCACATCAGTGATTGATTGTGATCTGCCTGCTCTTTTCATGTTCATCAATACAGCTCCAAGTGCCATTTAATCCACAAGTTGGAGCAGGTGCTGCAGGTGGCATCCTAGACCTCCATGGTGCTTCGTATTGCCTAAAAGATGCATGATACCAAGTCCGGTTTTGCCCCTTTGATCTCAAATTCTAGAAATAACAAGTGTTCTACATTACAGAGCATAATGGTACTTGTTAGGTATTTGCAGACTTCTTTCTTGGTTGTGTGACTCAGCCATTCTGTAATAGGTACATTTCTACTTCCCAATGACATTTGTCAGTCAGGAAAACATTGTAGTTAAAGGTGTGCTATACATTTATATAACAAAATTAAATATATTTATGCAGCATGAGCTTTACTTCTGTATTAAAATACGACTGTTTATTAAATGTGGCAACTCATGTAAACCGAACTGCCGTTTTACAAAACTGTTGGATTTATTGTAAATGCCAAAGAATGCAACACAATATACAGTACATTCTGTTCCAAATTATCAACTGACCAGGCATATGAAAATAGCATTTCAAACTTTGGGCTTTCATTCTTACAGTTTTAAGGAAAGTGGCAAATGTCAAAGCCATATTATATAACTAAAATATCATATTGAGAAAACAAATAATTTCTGCTATTTGGAAGCAGAGCCAAAGTCTACAGATGGTTTGACATTCATGGTGTGCTAAAGGCCCAACCATCTGTACCATGGCATCACAGAATGTGCCCATATCAGTGTCAGACTTGGCTCAGCAATCTCTGAGTCAGAAGATCTTGAGTTGAAATCACACTCTAGAGATGTGCACATAATCTGAACTGACACTTCAATACAGCAGCAAAGGAGTAAATGTACACAGTGTCTGGAGAGTGTTTCATCCACCACATGCCTACTGAGGGCTACTGGTCTTTCTCTAATCTTCATTCCAATTTGTCTTACAATTTCTATTTATCAATATTTAGGTCTACTCTTGTTGCCCCAGAGGGTAAAATATTGATGGTTTTGAACTATTGTAATAGATTTAAACATAAAGGAGTCAGGTGTCAAAAGGAGAGGATATTTACTGGCTAAGAAGACAAAAACTGCAACAATTCAGAAATGTTCTTATTAAGACCTTATTAATATTTCCTTACTCATGTATAATCATAGAATTGTTATGGCCCAAGAAGAGGCCATTTGGCTCATCTATATCACTTCCTTGCAAAGCAAGACACACCATCCTGTTCGCCAATCTTTCCCAATAGCAAGTTATTTTTCTTCCTGCCAGCAGAATTCCCTTCTGAAAGGCCCGATTGACTCTTTCCTAAAGGAAAACTATGAATTATGTCTTGAAGCGCTTGCCATTTCTTAGAATATTACAGCATAGTACAGGCCCTTCAGCCCAAAATGTTGTGCCAACATTTTATCCTGCTCTAATATCTATCAAACCTTTCCCTCTCACATAGCCCTCCTTTTTTCTCTCATTCATGTGCCTTTGTAAGAGTCTCTTAAATGCTCCTAATGTATCTGCCTCCACCACCTCTGCCGGCAGTGTGTTCCATGCACCCACCACTCTCTATGTAAATAAACTTAATTCTGACATCCTCCCTACACCTTCCTCCAATCACCTTAAAATTATGGCCCCTCATGTTTGCCCTTTTTGCCCTGGGAAAAGTCTCTGTCCACTCAATCTATGCTTCTTATCATCTTGTACACCTCTGTCAAGTCACCTCTCATCCTCCTTCCCTCCAAAGAGAAAAGCCCTAACTCGCTCAACCTATCCTTGTAAGGCATGCTCTCCAATCCAGGCAGATCTTGGTAAATCTCCTCTGCACCATCTCCAAAGCTTCCACATCCTTCCTATATTGAGGTGACCAGAACTGAACACAATACTGTAAGTGTAATCTAACCAGAGTTCTATAGAGCTGCAGCATTACCTCGTGGCTCTTGAACTCAGTACCTCAGCTAATGAAGGCCTGCACACTATATGCTGCCTTAACCACCCCATCAACTGCATGGCAATGTTAAAGTCGACCTGCGCTCTGTAATAAATCAGACAATAGCAGAACCAGAGAACTTATGATAAATGCTTTATTAGTTTTCGCTAGCGGGAGTGAGGGATGCCGAGAAAGGGTAAACAGTGTAACCGAGTTCTGTATTGATACTCGGAGAAGTCTTGGTTATGGCATATCTTTATACTCATTTTCGTGGGAAAGCTAGGTGGGAAGTTACACTTTCTAAGGAAGTTACACTTACTAAGCTTTTAGCACAAGATATGTCTAAAAATTACTTTCTTTCCCACTCACACCTGGCCTTACATCTAGACAAAACTATTATCACCCCATGTCTGAGTTAATTCTTTACCCTGGGAAGCCACTGACAATGAGAAGCACACCATTAATTCTTACATTGCCAGTCATTAATCTTTCACAGCAACTCCAGGAAAACATTCAGTAACTCTTCACATGAAAACCATTCTGAATTGCACAATTTCAAACAACATATGAATTTCTACAATTTCAGGACTCAATGTCAGGTGTTTACAAAAAAGGAAGTGTCACTTTTCTTGAAGATTTCTCAACCTTTGAGAGACTCTCAGAAGACATAAGCAGCATTGTATTTTTTCAACCATTTATTTCCTCAAAGCCAATTCGACTAACCAGCCACATCAAAATAAAACAAAAATACTGCTGAAATCAATTTAGTGACAAATTAAGGGGAGTTTAATGCTATGAATCAAATGATCACTACCCCTAAAACTCCTTTCACATACGACCATTAAAGTCTGGGGTGGGGGGAGAAAGCTATAATTCCATCAGGGCACCCAGAGTTCTTTTGCCATGCCCTTGCTAAAGCCACAATAACACTGGAGATAGGATACTTTTATGGACAATTCTTGCAACTTATATTTCAGAACTGCTTGAGAACACAACTTGAATCTTAATGAATTTTTACTCACTGTATCAGATGAATAAATTTAGCATTAAAAATAAAACATTGTCAATAGGACACACCTGAGACTTGACCTTGAACAGGAAAGTTTATTACCTGAGCCCCAGAAGGTTTCTTCAGCTGGATAGTTCGAGGCAAAAATTGGGTCAGCTCATTGTTGTAGTCAGAGTGATGTAACCTCTAATGAAATCAAAATTATTTTCAAAATGTTACTTTTTCCATAATACAGCACACCATATTTTTGCTGAAAAATTAAAATCCCCTGATGTTGCAGTCTCATTGAAGAGAGAACTCTATTTCTGAAATATCAGTCACACAGCTATCAAATATCTCATTGTGGATTGTTCATTTTGTAGCTAATTATGTAACTGCAAATTCAAGAAAATCTTTTTTTAAAGTTATAATGCTTGCTTAAATTATACACATTTAATAACAAGGACTGCTCAAGTCTCGGGATTTCTGTTCATTGATTCCTATCCCAGAGAATTATCCTTCTACAAAAGCGAATATGTCAGAATGCAATGTGACACTTTTCACAAATGGCAAATAGAGGGAGAAGAGGGTACACAGATAAATATTCACTCAATTGAGAAAATTAAGATTGATCATTTTTTCCAATGAGGCTTGAGAGCATTCTAGAATCCTCATCTCTAACTGCTTGGTAATTTCTTGCAATGACAAAACTCAGAATAGGGTGTATTATGACCAACCGAGTATCATCAGGGCCTTAGTGCTGGGGATGTTTGCCTGGGAGAGAATGTTGCTACTGGTTCACTTATTCTTCTAGTGGTTTTGGAGGATGTTGGAGAGACAGCATTGGTATTACCAATCTAGTGCCCTGGTGTCTGATGTAGGTAGTCAGTATCTCAGAAGCATATGAGGAAGACCATGATCACTACTGCCTGGTAGATCATGAGTTCTATGTCATTATTAAGGTCACTACTGCCTGGTAGATCATGAGTTCTATGTCATATTAAGGTCTTGTTTATCAGACAACATTTTCCTCAGTCAGTTATAGGCTGTCCCACCACATTAAAGATTATGGTGAATTTCATCACTGGTGTCTGCCTTGGCTGGGAGTTGGCTCTTGAGATAGGGGTAGTGATCCATATCTTCCAGAGTCTCATCATGAACCTTTATTGTTGGAAGGCAGTATCACACAGCAGGATCAGGAGGTTGAGTACAAGGCCCATCCCCTCATATGCTTCAGCAAATGAGCTGACAAGTGACTTGGAACTTGGCCTCATACATGTGCAAATGCAATTCAATGACTGAGATTAGGTGACCTTACTTTTGGAGTATAGGCTATGTAGGTTGAACAGTATCTGTTAGTCCTGTAGACCAGCTTCATTCCACTGGGGAGCCTGTTAGAGGTGAAGTGGAATGTGGCTGCAAGAAAGTCTGCAAGAAGTGTCAGAGCAATGATACAGACTTGTTTGACACTGCACAGTCTACAATGAGATTGGCTGTTACAGATCCTTTTGGTTAGGATCATGGCTTGCATGCCATCATGAAGCAAGCATAAGGAAGAGGCAAATTTCTCCAGCCAGCAAAATTTGGAAGATGTTCCACAGTCCCTTCCAGATGACAGATTCAAAAACTTTAGTGAGGTTGAAAAAAAATTTATGTACAATGGTTGGTGCCACTGCCTGCATTTCCCTTTAAATTGCTATGCGGATTGGAGCCAAGCGTGTGGCCAGAGCATGGCCCACACAACTTCAAAAGAAAGGCAGTGAGCAGTGTCTACCATGATACATGGTACTTTTCTACCTCACTTAAGCGTTTGAATTAGTCACTCAAAAACAGGGCCAGGTGTTTAGCCAGGCAGCAGAGTATGGTCATGATCAGAAGCTGGGTATTAGAGCATGCTCCAAGCATGTGCAGTTGTGCCTAGAAAGGAGGAGATCCACTGAGGACTTAAGAGTAGGGTAGACTGTGAAAGCTCAGAGAGCAGGGTGGGGTATGTGATAAGAGGAAGGAACAAACAAGGAGGTGATAATGGGCAAGATTACCTCTGCGAGGCCATTCATTCACACATGCATACTGATTGGTACTTGCATGCATGCCTAAAATGTTAGCATTAATAGCCACAGAACAGAGTCTGGCCTCCAGCACTTTAGTCCCACTTGCTGCTAGATCATGTCCTTACTCTGTCAAGTTTGAGTCATCCCAGATATCCAGCTGTTACCACGCACTGAAAGAAAGCAAACCTTAGATTGAGGACTCAGGAGACTTTGGCATTGACATCTCCACCCTGAATGAGACAATACTCAGTACCATAGTGAAAGATACTTTCACCATGAGGTCATCAGCAGTATTACAGAGAAAACAATCTGTGTAAATATTACCTCATGCAGTGGAATCCAGGGAGGGGGATTCTCATACGGTGGCAAAAACACGACTGGATACTGATATTCATCATAAGCACCTTTTGGGTCCACGTATACACGATTCGACATTGATCAACAATTTCTGGAACAATCTAGTAAACTCTGTAATTACAAGGTCATAAACTGAAGTTAGAAGCCTTGAAAATACCTACATATTTAATTGAAACAAATAAAAAGGGCCAGTCAGCTAGCCATCTCCATTTATTTATCCAGAAAGAACCAAGAGACCGCTTACTGCAGAATCATACTGTCTCTCAGGTTTCTGGCTCCACTGCCCTATAAGATAGTCACAAGTGTGCATGAACAGCAGATCAGTTGTACATCTGGCTTGTTACTTTATAGTAGACTAATGTTTTAGTTAAATTTGGAATTAGTTTCCTGGATATATTCTTTTCATGTTATTTTCTGTATCATACATAACTAGAAGAGCAAATTCCTTCCAAAAATAACATCAAGTTGCACATCAGTAGACACACGTAATTCCTGCAGTTGTAAAGTACAAACATCAAATGAACCACTGCAAATTGGTAGTTTATAAAATTGCACTATTCACCAACTGCCTTTCTGAAAGTGAGCATTGTTCATACAGTTCTCAGCTCATTAATCTAGCTAGTATTAAAACACAGAACAGTACAGCAGAGGAACAGGCCCTTCATCCCACAATATCTGTGCTGAACACAATGCAGAATTAAACTAAACCTCTTCTGCCTGTACATGATCCATCTCCCTCCATTCCATGCATATTCATGTGTCTAACAGCCTCTTAAACACCACTTTCATATCTGCTTCCACCACTACCCCTGGCAGCCCATTCCAGGCACCTACCACTCTCTGTGTGTAAAAAAAACTTGCCCCACTTATCTCCTTTAAACGTTCACTGTGTCCTCTAGTATTTTTCATTTCTGCTCTATGAAAGAGATTCTGACTGCCTACCCTGCCTCTCATCATTTTATAAAATTCTATTAGGTCTCCCCTCAGTCTCCAACACTCCAGAGAGAACAACCCAAGTTTGTCCAACCTCTCCTCTCGCTCATACCCTCTAATCCAGGCAACATCCTCATGAGCATCTTCTGCATCCTTTCCAAAGCCTCCACAACCTTCCTGTAATGGGGAGACCAGAATTGCACGCAATACTCCCCAAGTGCAGCCTGACCATAGTTTTATATAGCTACAATACAACTTCCTTAATCTTATAGACAAAATTAAAAATAATGACCCCCCCCCCCCACTTGATAATCTTGCACCATTGTTGGTCCATATAAGGCTTCTATTTTACAAAACGCTCCCGTCACCTGTAGCGTCTCACATGGTGAATAACAAGAATTCAGTACATTATCTAATCTGAGTGTGTACAATGAATGCATTTTAGATTTTGTAGTTTTAATGATGTTGAAACTGATAGAACCAGGATTTATGAATATGTAGTTCATGTGGAAATACCAAAAATGCTGTCAGTGATTCACTGCCCATCCACCTATTGCACTCTTTACCAACTTCTCCATCACAATCAAAAACTTCAGGTATAAATGGATCAATAAAAAAAAAGTTCATGTAACAAAGTACAGAAAGAGAGTTTAAATTTAGATCCAAGTAGCCATTTGCCTCCACCTAAAAGGGAGGCTGTACAAACTAATCTTAGCCATCATCAATGCCTATCCAAGTACCATTTAATTTTTGTTTGCCCTGTCTTGAGTCATAGCAGGTTCCCTGTGGTCCTCCCAGGATAAACTCACACAGCACTACTTATTCTTGAAAATCAACTATTTCTGAGAAGAACAAATATAGTTTAATGATGACAAAGAGAAAAACTTACAAATGGAGTAATGCTGATAAACAGA
>JARFYF010000112.1:72674502-72691277 GCA_030265395.1 Rhina ancylostomus | reverse complement strand
TTATTTTTCTTATTATCATAAGTAGTTATTAATAAAGTAGTTTTTAACACTTATACATGTCTCGGTGTGTTTCTTTTTTTGCTGGTTCGTAACATTACTAATTGAGGAAAAATTGTGCAATATCTTACCCAATAAAGCTTACACAAAGTATTTCAGCATTGTTTCTTCTTGTACTTGGTGAGTTCCATATAATCTCTGTTGTCATGTATTTGTTGGATTGATACTTACAACTGATCTTTTTCTTGCATTGTCTTGAAAAGTTTCAGATTTACTTCGTGATGGAACAGCTGAGCAGCTCCAGCTACTGTGACTCAGCACATCTCAGACTTCTAGGGACGTACTATAGGAGTTGCTTTTAGTATTGAGTTCTTTAGTATTGAGCAGTGCATTCAGTTTTTTCATATATATACACAGGAAAGCCTTGTGCTCCAATAGTTTGGGTATCAGAAATTCACCCTTACGGAATTCCCAGATCACTACCAGAAAATCTGGGGTACGAAATAAAAATTTAGTCTTATAAAACTTAAGTGAAAAATAAGTAAATAAATAATTATTTTTCAACTTGCTTTTTTTGCCATATGCACAGATAACACAGCCTCACCTTACAGAAAATCATGATATGGACCCTTTTCTAGAAATGCAATTTCCCCTGTAACCCAGGGGTTGCCTTTATTGGGAACAGTAATGATATTAATGAACTATCTATAAACAGTGGGATAAGCAATTCATTAGTCTGCTTCAGCAATTAAATCAACTCTGACTTGCTTGTATTACAAAGTCATGGATCCTTTTTTCAGTCCTTTGGGTAGACCAGGAGAAAGTTTTATTTTGTTTGAAACAAGCAGTTTACAGCAACACACAGATGTATTGGCCTTTTGATGAGACTGGTAATAGTTATTGGTCTTCCTGACCAATCTCATGGATATGGTCAGGTGTTTTTTTTATATTATACAACATAAGAAGATAAGTTGTGTGGATGGAATAACTGAATCATTATGGGGGGAGGGCGAGGGGGAAGGGGGAAGGGTTGTGTTCCTAGAAAACTCTCCATGTCGCGATTTTCCATTACATGAAGCTTTGACATCTGTGCATGTTAAGAAATGAGTTGAAAAAAAGTTGTTTATTTACTTTATTTTCCACAAAAATTTCATAAGAGTGAATTTTTATTCCACATCCCAGATTTTTTGGTAATGATTTGTGAATTGCACAAGGGTGGATTTTCACTCAACAAGCTGCTGTAAATGTGGGGATCATGCATACTGTGCAAATTAATTTAAAATTTGTATCTGGATTTATCTCATCAAATGATCTCAATTTAGTATTTTTCATGTGCAAAAAAAAATTATTCATGAGGGGAATTATTCTTAGACCATATGCACATCCCTCCCCCATTTCCTTCAGCAAATTCCAGCTCCTAATTGATTTGCCTGAATTGAAAGAAGCCTTGGGAGCATTAGTTGCGCACCCCTGGTTGTGTAATTCCCTCCCCCACCATCATATCAGGAGATATTTTCCTATAGGGACAACTAACATTATTATACCCAATTATGATTTGTCCACATAGGAAAACAGGAGCAGCAGGCTATCCAGCCCCTCATACTTGTCCCACCATTAAATATCATCATGGGTGATCTGCCTTAGGCCTCACCTCTTCCGTGCCAGTTCCCCACAGCCCTCAGTTCCATGATCTCACAAAACTTTATTGACTTAAGTATTATTCCAGGGTAGAGAATTCCAGAGGTTCACCACCTTCTGCAAGAAGTTCCTATGCACTTCAGTTTTAAATGACTAACCATTTGACTATGTCCCCTTGTCCAAGATTCTCCAGTTAGTGAAAGCATCGCGACATCTATCCTGCCGTGCCCCCTCGGGGTCTTAAATGTTTCAAAAAAGGTACCCTCATTCTTCTAAACTCAAAAGTATTTAGATCTAATTTCTTTAACCACTTGTGATAAGAAAACTCTCTCATTCCAGGATTTAGCCCAGTAAATCTCTTTTGGACTGCTTCCAATGCTTAACAAAAGGATTAAAACCACACACTATACTCCGGGTGTGGTCACACCAGTATCCTGTACAATTGCAACAATATTTTAAACTCCAACCCTCTTTCAGTAAAGGCCAATATTTGCCTTCCTACCACTTGTTGCACCTGCCTACTAACATTTTTGAGATTCACCACAGCCCTCACCATCAGCTGACAGGTTTGTGATCTCCCAAAGCTCTTTCAACTGTTCACTCAATTATGCAAGTATCAGAAGTAATTAACTAAAATTGCCACAGGTTAACTGTTCATCCACAAGCTTATTTAAAGGCAAAATTTACAATTCCTTACTTTTTTCCAAGGGAACTTCAGGCATCCCACTCAACTGGACGTTCATTGTATGAAGCTAGACAGCAAGTGTTTGCGAGTTAAAATGGTCTAGATGCAGTAAATCGAGGGGTACTGTTCCCATCAGCAGATATTTCAAGGGCCAGAAAAGACTGATTTGTTTTGGGTTAAAGATACAATGGAGGATTAAAAAAAAATTCAGTGGATAGAATCTAGTATTAACTAGTCTTTAAGAAGGAATTGAATTAGTACTTGAGAGATTCATTTGCAGATCAACGGGAAATAAGTGGAACTGCTCTTCATTGATTACTAGGGGCCAATCTTGACAGTTGAATGGCCTTCTCCTGTGCAATTCTATTACACAACCAGGGGTGCGCAACTAATGTTCACAAGGCTTCTTTCAATTCAGGCAAATCAATTAGGAGCTGGAATCTGCTGATGTGTTCCCACTGCAGGACATTCAAGTCAATGGCTACATTTATGGCTGTGCTTATTCTTAAGATAGTTACTGGAACACAAATGAAATGTGATAGGTTTCTCATTTTTTTTATTTTTGAATTTTTTTGACTTTATTTTTGAATCTGTCTAATATGCACAAATACATTGATACCATCTTGAGTGTCCTGCTATAAAGAAAGATATTTACTAGCAATATCATGAACATTGCATCAACAATAATTCTTGCAGCTTGAAGCTTTAGACATGGTCCTTTCTGCTCCATGGATCCCAATTACTATTGTTTTAAAGGAATGTTAAATCTATTGTGAAATCATTACAGGGATATAATCAATGGGATGTATCACTTTCTATGTACTTTAATTCTGAGGTATCACAACCAAAAGGAATTCCAATGCCTTATCTTTTCAGTTAATGCATGGCTAGTGACAGTGAAATAAACATGTCAGTGCTTGGTATCCCAGTCAAGCTGCATTTATTCTGCAGCAATCATCAAATATGCATTTGAACTACTTAAACAGGTCAGGTGGGTAGTGAGTGCCAAACCTAGGTATTAGTGCATCCTTGGACTTTGCAGGAGGTTAGAGAAGAAATTGTGGAGATAAGTATTTGCTTCATCGTTAGCCACTTAAGTTCTCAAAGACTGGAAGGTAGCTAATTGCATTCCATTGTTTAAGAAGGGTAGCAAGGACAAGGCAGGGAACTACAGGCCAGTCAGCTTGACATCAATGGTGGGGAAGTTACTAGAGGAATCCTGAGGAACATAATCAACCAGCACTTAGATAGACCAAGTCCAATTAGGAGTCAGTAAGGCTTTGTGCAGGGAAAGTCACATTTGACAAATCTTTTAGTTTTTTTTTGAAGTGGTAACCAAAAGGGTAGGACACTGGATATTGTCTATTTGGACTTTAGCAAGGTCATTAACAAGGTCCTGCATGGCAGGCTGGTCTGGAAGGTTAGGTCTTATTGGAATCCAGGGAGAGCTAGTTAGGTGGATTCTAATTTGGCTCAAAGGTAGGAAGCAGAGGGTGGTGGTTGAAGATTGTTTCTCAGAATGGAGGCCAGTGACTACTGGTGTCCTACAGGGGTTGGTGTTGGAACCCTTGTTACTCATTTATATGAATGATTTGGATGCAAATGCACAAAGCTTGATCAGTAACTTTGCAGATGACATGAAATTAGGAGGTGATGTTGATCATGAAGGTTATCGTAGATTACAGGGGGATCTTTATCAGTTAGGGAGTGTGAATGGATTTCTACACAGATAAGTGTGAGGTGATGCATTTTGGAAAGTCAAACCAGGGTAGGACTTATACTATGAATAGTAGGGCACTAGGGAGTGTAATGGAACAGGGGGAACCTAGTAGTACAAGTGTATAGTTCGTTGAAAGCAGCATCACAGGTAGACAGGTTGGTGAAAATGCTGGGCTTCATCAATCAGAGCAGTGAGTATTGGGAGTTGGGACATAATGTTGCAGTGGCACAAGCCGTTAGTGAGGTCACAGTTGGAGAACTGTGTACAGTTTTGTTGCCCTATTGATGAAAATATGGGGTTAAACTGGAAAGAGCGCAGAGATTTACGAGGATGTTGCCAGCACTAGTAGCCCTGAGTAACAGGGAGAGGTTGGCCAGGGTAGGTCTTTATTCCTTAGAACATAGAATGAGAAGTGTTATAGAAGTGTTAAAACTATGAGAGGCATGGATAAGGTTGATGGTAACAGTATTTTCCCCAGGGGAGGGAGTTCAAAACAGACCTGATGGGCAACATTTTCCCCACGCAGATGCTCATGAGTACATGGAATGAATGGCCGGAGGATGTGATTGAGGCAGGTACAATATCATTTAAGAAGCCCTTGGATAGGTACATGGAGGGGCAGGTCTTGGAGAGATATGGGCCAAACCCAGGAAATTGGGACTAGCTAGGTAGATACTGTAGTCAGCAATGGCTCATTGGGCTAAAGGGCCTGTATCCATGCTATATTGCCCAATGACTATTAATGAACTGACTCAAATTCTGGCTACAACCCTCACAAAAGTGAAGAGTATGCATACAGTAGCAGCATACTGCCAAAGGAATTTAAAACACAAGTAGGCCAAAGAGCTCCTTGAACCTACTCTATATTCAATAAGAACCTGGTCCATCTGATCTTTGGCTTCAACTCTACTTTCCCACTTGATCCCATAAAACTCAATTTACCTGTTACCCCAAGATCTGAGTCTTGAATATACTCTGCTTCCACAGCATTGTGGTATAGAGTTCCAAAAAAACTGAGGAAAGAAATTCCTTCTCATGTGCCATTCTGAAGTGGTCAACCCCCTATCCTGCTATAAATCCTCTAGCTCTAGAGACTTTGCTCCCATCTCCACCCAGTCAAACTTCCTCCACTGTTTGATTACCTCTCCATTCTTAACTTCAGAGAGCAGGAGTCCACTGTTCAACCTTTTCATGAGACAATCTCCTCATTTTAAGAAATGAACCTCAGCTGCAGCACAGTGCAAGGACAAAATAGTAGTAGTTCAAGTATTGTCTCATCCAGGTCCTATATTATTCCTTACTTTTATTCCAATAAAGATGAACATCTGGATTCACTTAATTACTTTCCTGCACGAAGACAGATTTCTCTGAACACCAAAGTTTAATTGCCTCATACAAGTTAAATAGTGCTCTGCTTTTCCATTCTTCATCATATTACATTTTTGGCTTCTCAGTCTGTTTAATTTCCAGATAAAACAGACTTGTCCAGATTGCCAAAACAATGCTTCAGGCAGCTGCACAGCAGTGAAGGAACCAGGTATTACTCAGATGTCAAGATTTGTGTCCTTTAGCTCTATGTTGCAAAATTCCTCATGAGGGCACATCCTTGCCACCAACTATAATGGCAAGCAGCAGTAAAACAGGATGTGGGGTGGTAGAGGTAAAAAGGCAACAGGAGAAAGATGATAGCTCCTTTCTAACAAAGCTGTTTGAATTCAGCTGGCTACAATAATCACTAAAAGCAGACTAATTCCCCAGTCACCAGCAGCCCCATGTTTTTCCCAGCCCATTATCAAACACCACAGCATTTGCACAGCTGCATTGCACAAATGAAAAACCCAGAAAATGATTACAAATTAAATTCATTTATCAAACATGTCATGTTCCATGTCAGCGTTACATAACCATCTGTGTGCATTTTGTGTCTTTTCATTTGTCTTTGACCATCTGTGTTGTTAGGCCACGATTCAGCAGTACAGAATGGGCAGTAAAGGCTGCTGTCTGGACTGGTGGTCCAATGGCCCTCACAACAACCACAAGCTGTTCTAGGCCTAGAAGATCCAACTGTGGACTTCATCAGCTTGTCATAAAACAGCTGGAATTCCAGAATTGGTAGCTGACAGGCATCACCAAGATAGCCACAACAAAGACCTGAAAATACAGATGCTGAAATCTGGAGCAAAGAAAAACTGCTGGAGGAACTCAAGTGGGTCACAGCATCTGTAGAGGCAAAACAGATGGTCAACCTAATGGGATGAGAACCTGCAACAGCATTGTGAGCATGGAAGGAAGATAGCTGGTAATAAAAAAGGCAAGAGGGAGGGGCGAGACAGGCTGGAAAGTGATAGGCAGAATGATGGGCAGATGGGGAAAAGATAGGAAGAGTAGGCCAAGGGACAAGAAACCTTGGCAGATAAGTGTGTGGTTGACGTGCAGATGGGGGTAGCAGTGTAATGGAAAAAAGGTGAAGGAAAAAGGCAGCGAGAACCTACTGGACTGGTAGGAGTGGGAAAGGAACAATGAGGAATGTGCATTACCTTAAATTGGAAATTCAAATGTTGATATCATTGGGTTGTAAGCTACCCAAATGGAATACAAGTTGCAATTCTAATTTGCATTTGGCCTTACTGTGGCAATGGAGAAAGTAGAGGACAGACAGGTTGGTGTGGTAATGAGAAGGGGAGTTGAGTTGACACACCACCAGAAACTGAAGATGGTCATTGGTCTTGCCAATGTACAGGCAGCCACATCAAGAGAACAAGGTGCTGATGATACAACTACTAAAGTTAAGAAAAGCTGGTCAAATTATGCTCCAAGGACCAATCATACTTAGATTGGATGGAGTTCATCATTTTTCAATTCAAATTTGCATGCCATCTTGAGATGGAAGTGTTACCAGACAAATCATTCTCCTTTAAAATGAATGCAATTTTTAAAAACAGATGCAGGTTATATACAAAAATGCCAACACTGTTAGCATTGTTAGGCTGTTAACACTTAAAAGGGCAGACACAGTAGTGTAGCAGTTAGTGTAACACTTTACAGTGCCAGTGACTCATGTTCAATTCTTGCCACTGTCAGTAAGGGGTTTGTATGTTTCTCCTGTCTGCATGGGTTTCTCTGGGTGCTCCAGTTTCCTCCCAGTGCTCCAGTTTCCTCCCACATTTCAAAAGATGTGCAGGTTAGGATGTTGTGGGCACATTATGTTGGCACCAGAAGCATGGTGACACCTGCAGGCTGTCCCCAGAACACTCTACGCAAAAGATGCATTTCACTGTGTTTCAATGTACGTGATTAATAAAGATAACTTAAATGACAGAAGGTATCTGAAGTACCACAATACCAATCATTTGTATTATACAAAATACACTTCATATAAAACCACTAGATACAGGTCTAAATCACTTAAATTTTTTATTCATTTATAAACTACGGAAATGTATTAAAATTTAGAGGAAATACTATGATGATTCACCATGTGGAAAATCATTTTAACGAAAAATGAAATTTAACCCCTAATTGTACATCACCACAAGGCAAATGTGTTTTAGGGGCAGGACACAATCACAGCTGAATTTAAAAAGTGTCCCAGCTTCTCAGAACCAGACATTGAGAATTTTCCAACAGTGCTTGCCTCTTGCAAATTCAGCATCTTGACTAAGTTGATATTATTTAAAAACATTTATAATAGATTTAATCCTGATTAACAGCAAGATAAAGACAAGCAAGCATTGATTCAAATAATTTTCTAGGACAAAGTAAAATTCTGTTCTAATTGTACTCCATCAAGGATAACCAACCAGAATAACTGATATATTTGAACTATTAAAATATCACACATACTCTCCCTCTCACATACACACAGAAAAGAAAATAGTAAGAATTGTGTACACTACAAGTTGTCATTTGACCAAATCAGAGTACAACAATTAATGTTCTTGGAATGATCAAGTCAGAGAAAGCAAAAGTAGGTTTTAAGAACATATTTACAGAAGGAGACACCACTCATTTATTCTAGATCTTCAGGTATTGAAGCATATCCAGTAAAGAAACTGGTGGTACAGTTTGACAGTGTTTTCTTTTTCTTTTTGGTGAATGTGCTGTTCAAATCTTCATTCTCCTTAAGTGGTTTACGAATTAACTTCAGCTTTGTTTGCCCAAGATCAGTGATGTCAGTCAGAACCTGAAGAACAGAGGTTTAATTAGCAACTTCTTGCCTTCTCTACCAAATGATTTTATTTAAAAAAAAATCTTCAGTATTTGTACCTCCCAACAATAAATGTGGAAAATCTACTGGACTCATTTCTGTCAGACAATACTCACATTCAGGAATGGATCAAGAGACTAAATCGTAGATCTCTTCACTGCTGGCTTTTGGTATTAGCACTTAAATTGCACTGAAACTTGTCTGCTCCCTGCAGTTCAATTCCTACTATTTTTGATTCAATGCATAATGTACCTTGCATCAGCCTTTCTATACTCAAACCTAATCAAGCCAATAATAGGATGGGCCCAAAAATCATTAAATTTTATGCTGGATGGGCATTTTTAATTTCTTCTTGTTACAACTGATGCAAGATTCCAGTAAATGAAGAAATAATCTTACCTTATCAGCAGAACTGACACTGAGTGGCTCAAAGAAGTGAGACTCTGATTCAGTAGGGTCATCTAGTTTAAAAGATCCATCTAATTCATTTTCATTGAACACGTCCTGAGTCTATAAAAAGACAACAAATAGAAAAGGAGACTTAGAAAGCAGCATGAGCGACAAGACAGACAGACAGTGGTCTTAAGGCATAGAGATTTTTAGTTAAAGGTGTTTCTGCTTGGCAGGACTTAACCTTGATTAGGGTTATAGGCCTGTTGAAGTTGTTGATATGCATAAAAGGCATAGTGATTTTTACAAAAACTCATAAGCAACAAATTCTGAAGCCTAACATTACCCCTTCTGATCCAGGATATTGTTTCTTGTACTTTATCACTTAATGGCCAAGGATCCTCAAGCAGCAACTCTGCAGGACTGGACAATACACAGATGATAAACTAAACTTCAAGGAAAAAGTTCTACTCCCAGTTCAGGTACATCCACAAGAACATAAGAACTAGAATAAGCCAGTTAGCCCCCTTGTGCTCGTGTTTCTTTTATTCAACAAGATCATGATGATTTTTCCTTTCAGTGTCACTTTCTTACACTAACCCATATCCTTTAATTTCCCCAAGATATGAAAATCTACTCATTTCCAGCTTCAATACTCAGTAGCCAAGCCTCTTTAGCCCTCTTGGGTAGAGAATTCAAATAATCACTACCCTCTGGCTGAAGAAAACTTCTCCAATTCATCCCAAATAGTCAATGCCTTGTTTTATGACAGGCAGCTAGTTCTAGACTCCCCAGCCATGGGAAACATTATCCATGCATTTACACTGTAAACCCTGCAAGAATGTTGTATGTTTCTATGAGATCAACTCTTCTAAATTATGCTCAGTTTCTCCTCTTAGCACAATCCAGTCCCAAGAATCAGGAACTTTTGTCATATTCCCTCCATTACTAGTATATTCATCCTTGTGTAGGGAGACCAGACCTGTACACTATATGCCAGGTAAATTTGTTTGACCCTATTCAATCCTATTATTTTCCCAAGTGCCCGGCATGAGTAAATGCTAGGATTATCCCTTCTTCTGATGTCAGTCTAACTAGTCTATACTTTCTCTCTTCTAATGTAGTGGAGTTACATTTGCGACCTTTCAATCACCTTTTAGTCTTGTTAATTTCTCCAACACCAGTTTTGCTCATGCTAATCAACTCAAGTGCATATTTCACTCCAGAGCCAAAGTCTTTCTCTGAATGAATACCTTTCTGTATCTTGTAAAAGGCAAAATATTGCTTTAATTTCAACCATTTCCTTATTCCCCAATATAATTGTTCCATATCTGTAAGAGACTTTCATTAACATTAACCTTTTTAAAATGGACAAAGTTTCTATAGATGTTTATATTTCTCACCAGTCTATCCTTGTATACTACTACTTTCCTTATCAAAGATTTGATCCTTGAATTCAGAAATGCCTTGAATTTTCAGGCCTACTGTTTTTATTAAACTAGAGGCTTGTCATGGCTGGATAGAGCTGAACACTGACCAAAATCTCAGCTAAATGATATCCTACTTCAAAAGAAAATCTCATCTCAAACCCAAGGAGCATCTAATAGACAGGGCAAAAAAACCCACCCCTAGACAGCATGTAGCCATCGTAGATGGAAAACAGATCTGTACCACAAACTGTAGATTTTAGATCAGATAAAATTACCAGCGAATCCTGATATATTGGCCTTTATTTACCCAACAGTCCATTCTCTCATTACTTCTTCCTATCCAACATGCTAACAATTCCCAATTTGCCATAATTTCATTGGATTAGGAGGCCCCACTTTCAACCAGTTTCTATGCAAAAGATCACGATATAATCTGTGGATCCATTTCTTTGCTGAAGGAAGTCTCTGTACAAATTCAAAAATCATATTTGGAATTAGAGTATTCCAAGTTAATTTGTAGAAAGGCAATTAACTGCAACTGAAACTGGTTGCAATCATGGACAAATACATTCATTTTCTGGTGCTTGGTATACTTGTGAACTTTTGAATTCCAATGAGATGGAACCTTGCATTGTGAAAAAGTCATGCTTTATATATACACTTTGATCAGGAGCATAAGTGCATTTGGAAAGTTAGAAATATCTTTCATTGTCATATACATCAATGGCACCACAGCCACAAAAGGGGAAAACTGAAGCCATCATCCTTCTACTGAGCTCCAATGATTAAGGAGATAAACAAAGACTAGTGAGGTTTTAGGAACATCAGTACTGCTGGGACACATGGGAGCAGAGTTTGGAGAAAAAGAAACCAAATACCAAAAGGTGGATTTTCTTACCAAATTAAGACGATTGTGACACTGATTGGTAACGCACTTGCATTGATCTCCACAATCCAATTTATTCTTCCTACATTTGCATTGCTTGTTGGCACACCGACCTTTGCAGGAACACTACAAAACAAATCACAAGTAAAAGAAATTCATTTCAAATGATATTAGATTTTTTAAATATATACAAAGTAGGCTATCTTATTCTAGTACAAAGGAGATGGTCAGTAGGTAAGAAGATTGTGTACTGCTACCGGTTAAAAATGCGAGTTGTGTGAAGCCTGGAGAAGTACTTCAACTGTTCTGGACATATTGCTTCATTCATTCTTTATTGTTTAGTCCCTGCTTTATTCAATAAAGTTGCAAAAACAAAAGAGAGCAACACGTTTTAAAGGTAGGAGGGGAAAGATTTGATAGGAACATAGGGGTAACTAGTTTTTAAACAGAGGATGGTATGCACGTGGAAATGAACTGCTAGGGAAGCAGTAGAGGCAGATACAACAACTTTTAAAGGGCATTTGGACATATATGTGGATAGGAAAGGTTTAAAGTTATGGGTCAAACATGAGCAAAATGGGACTAGCTTCCATAGGCATGTTGGTCAGCATAGACCAGTTGGGCCAAATGGCAGGTTCCATGCTGTTTGATAGCTCAACAACATGCTCTACTTAGTGGTAGAAGTGGAGGTGATCCATTATTTGAAAGTGATCAACATCATGGTTCTACACTCCTCAGCTTTGAGGATGAGGTATTGAAAAAGGGGGTTACATATACATCAGAGGACTTTAATTTGATATTAAAAATCAGATGTCTGAATCATTCACAGATCAATCTTTTCAGGATGAACTCTTCAGATCAGCAAGGTGAGGAGCTATTTCTCAATTTAAGGCAACATTGTAGTTTTTAAAATCTGATACCACATTTTAAGATACATTTATGATTATAACAGCGTATCATCTTTGCTACACTGTCACATCAAAGGTGACGCAAACACTCTGGAAATCCAACTGCATTAGACATACCCCTGAACTTGCTTTTTTATTTCCTTTGATTTTATTAGGGATCCAATCATCATCATCCCGAGAATCATCATCAGAGTCAGAGTCGGACAATAGCTCTTCCAGAGTTACACGTGGAGTCATCATGTTTGGTTTTGCAGATGTCTTCCTCCTGTTTTTTGGCTGCATAATTAAATACACTCATTAGAAGAGCAACAAAATGGCAGACAACCAATTCAGTTGCTCAGCTGGAAAGCCAAACACCATTTTCTGGAGATGAACTTATGTCACCATTTAATAAATATCCTCATCTCATTATATCAAATTTTGCTTTACAATTTCAGACACAAACTTACAACTATTTATGTGCAGCAAAGTAGTTGCTAAATATCTTCCTTAACCAAGCAACAGCAATGAAAATTGACCATACATTTCCCATCTTCAACTAGGGAAAAATCAAACCGTACTATTCAAAATAAAGCCAAATGGCACATTTATTCGCAAGTAGGATTACACAGAGCAAATGAGTAAACTATTTCAAAGTAAAATCCAAACCATTAGAGTTTATACACATTCTAAAAACAGTACATTATATCCCAATAACATTCAAGACTTCCTCGTATTAACTACATACATGGGTGAAGCAAATTAGATAACCAAATACAGACAAGTTTCCTTATGAAACAACTCCAAATTAAATGACATCATGGCAAGAAACAAAGTCCTGTGAGAGTAACTTACACCCATCTAATTTTCAAGAATTACCATAGGAACAGAAGTAGGCAATTTAGCCCTTCAAATCCATGCTGCCATTCAATTAAGGATAGATAATCTGTAACCCAAATTTCAGGCCCCACACAAGATCTACTTGTCACATTGTCATTTTGATCCATGGTTGCTATGCAGTCTATTAAGTATTTCCTTATTTCAGATTTCCAGTAACTGCTGTGGTCTGTAACTCAGTTCCAGACTGTTACTGTTATTTGTTTTCTTTTCTCAATCTGCCTTTATTCATCTCCCTTTAGTTACAATCCTGGAAATCTTAAATAACAGAAAATGATGGAAACATTCAGCAAGTTGGTTAGCATCTGTAAAAAGGAAAAAAGCTAATGTTTCAGGTTGAAGACCCTATGTCAGAATTGGATAATCTCTTCTGATAAACAACTTTCAGTCTGAAATATCAGCACTATTTCTTTCCACTGTCTGACCTGCTGAGTATTTTAAGCATTTTGTTTTTATTTTGGCTTTGAATAAAAAGCATTCACTACTGGACAAAACTGATTTAACTCAAGTCTTTGCTTCCACCTTACAGGTTTTTCCCACCCTCTCCACCTTAGTTATGTTTTATCACTTGTCCTGTTTCTGGTGAAGGGTCATTGACCCAAACCATCAATTGTTTCTCTCCCCACAGATGCTACACAATTATCCCAGTTATCTCCAGCATTGTCTGCACTTATTTCATCTCCCATTTATCCCAAATCCCTCACTTCAGTTACTATCAATCTCAGTTTTAAAATTAACAGATGCATTAACTGCCATTTGCAGAAGAATTCTAAATCTCCAGCTTCCTCTTAAAGTGGAAAAATTTCCCCAGATATTGCTGAAAAATACCTGGTTCTAATTTTTAGACCACACCACCATGTCAGGGAGAAATAGTTTGTCTTTATTCATTTTATTATTTCCTTATATCTTGAACTTCAATCAAAAATTTAATGCTTTATACAATCAGGTAATTCTAAATTAGATGCTGGAGATAACCAAGCTCATTACAATAACAATGAAAATTATCCCATCCTGACTGGAATATTCTGTTATCTTTTGAACTCCAATTACATTACCGATTGTTCTAAAGCTACTGTAATTCAGATGGCTGCAGCAGACATCACTTCTGCTACATCACTTCTGCAACTTCATATTAAAATCTGCAAATTTTTTTTTAGTATGAAGCAACTGCCCACTTTAAAAGGTAAAATATTCAAGTCCTGCTCCCTCAAGTTATAAACAAAGCTTGGACACATCAAAAGGTTACCAGAAAGGTACAATGAGACAAATGATTTGTTATACTTTATGGCAAGTGATGAGAACAGAAAGTGGGTGTTCTGTTTGGGGGGGGGACACAGTTGGGGGTGGTGAAAGTAAAATAAACAATGGTCTCATCTGTCTTCCTTCTGAAGATTTCACATTACCCAATTCCCATTTATGGGCCAATGCTTAAAATGTTGCTGCAAGCTGACATGAACTCCATTTTGAGAAGTTGAAACTGAAAACCAACAGCAGAGAGGGTCAGCAACTTAAATTCCAGGGTGTTAACATGTTGGATGACCTGTCGTGGGCCCAGCACAGAGATGCAATCATAAGTACGTGTCTCTTTACTTTCTTAGGTGGTCAAGGAGGCTTGGCTTGTCACTGAACACTAACAAAATTTCTACAGATCTACTGTTGAAAGCTTCCCAACTAGTTGCATCATGGTCTGGTACAGCAATTCAAATGCACAGAAATGCAAGCAGCTGCAGAATAGTGGACTTGCACAATACATCACAGGCACATTCCTCCCTGCCATTGGTAGAATCTATAGGACGTGCTGCCTCATGAAGGCAACATCTAAGGATCTCCACTGTTCAAGCCATACCATTTTCTCACAGCTACTATCAAGCAGGAGGTACAGAAGCCTGAAGTCACACACCACCAGGTTCAAGAACAGATACTTCCCTTCAACCAGTTCGTTCTTGAACCAACCAGCACAACCCTAATCACTAGTTTAGCAACACTATGACCACCTTGATCACTTTGCATAAAATTATATTTTTTTTGTTCTAATCGCATTCTTTTGTAAATTGCACAATTTTTGTTTTTCTTGTGAATACTGCTTAAATGATGCTGTGTGCCTGTGATGCTGCTGCAAGTAAGTTTTTCATGGTGCCTGTGCATACACGTACTTCTGCATATGACAATAAACTCAACTACGACCTTCAGCACTTTGCCAGCAGTGACACTATGGTGATGGGCATTAGATGTCTCCACCCAGAGTATAATCTGTGACCAGCTTTTTCCAAGTGTAACTCAATACATGAGTACAAATTCATTAGCTGAGAATAATTGGTGATCAGCCTGTTTGACTCAATAACAGCCTTCATTATGTCTGAAATCAATATTGATGACTCCCACAGCTACTCCATTCTGGATGCATACCACTGTCATCATTTCTGGTAGATCTGTCCATCCAGCAGGTGGGACAGGACATACCCAGGGATAAAATGAAGCAGTCTGGGACATTAGTTCTGCAAGTGTGACTACGGACTGGTGTTTTACTAATCTACACACAGACTAGTGGACCAGCTCCCAACTTAGAACACCAATTCCCAGGTGTCCTCGATAATTACTCCTATTTTGCTTGAACAAATAAATTTGTTTATTGGGCTGTTTCAGAGGGCAGCTTATTATCAAACACATATAGGCTAGACTGGGCAAGGGCAGTTTATTCCCTTCTTGAGGATGTTAATAAATCAGATCAGTGTTTAAAATAATCTTGTAGTTTCAGGTTACCATTTAAAAAGTTTTAAAATTCCAGAATTTGAATTCCTCAAGTGCCACTGGTTGATTTGAACCCATCTGCTTGTTGTAGGTTCAGTGCTCTGGATTTCTAATCCAGTAATTTAACAATTAATCCATTACTTTAACATTTGAAAAAGTTCCTCAAAATTCTCTTTTTCTTCCCCATGAGATCTTTTGGATTTGTGTTAAGCATTGTTAGATTTCTGGCTTTCCAATCCTAGTTACTTGGTATAGTCAAGAATTTAATTATTACTGAATTACAACTTCTAAATTGATCTAAGTTCCTGTAATTTCAATTTAGCACATTACTCCCATTCAAATAATTTTCTAAATACACCCACAGCTTAATATAATAAAAGGAGAAAGGTGAAAAAAGGTGTTCTTACCTTGGGAGGAACATACTCAAATGGAGAACCTGAAGGCATTTCCATTAGGCTACTACCAACTATGTTACCAGTTGTGTACTGAAGGAGGTTCAGTTTCTGCAAAGAGAAAAATATATTGTTAAACTGATTTGAATAAGTATCAAATGTAAATTATGAGAATAATTTAGAATCAAAATCAGCAGGACATCAATTGGGTATATTTGATGTTATTTTTAATCCACTGTCATTTTAAAATATCAGATACTATTTTGATTAGTATACTTGTTACTCTCATTTCACCACTGCCACACTTCACCTAACATTCTAAGTATACCATACTCATCTTCTGTAAGACTCCCAAATAGAAGCATGACCCGTTCCCTCATTTCTTGCCACAGATTAGCTCAGCAAGTCAACAATTTACAGAAAAGTTTCAGAAAAGAAGATGCAGCCTAAAAGAAAGTTAAACAGAAAAGATCTAACATAAGGTCCAAAAGGTAAAAATTAGGGGTGTGTGTGTGTGTACACACACTTTTTTAAAATGGGATAAAATAGATAGGAGCAAAAAAAAAACCTTGTCAACTTGGCTTCATTCTATCCTTCTCATTTTATTTGAGGGTTAACATTCCATGTCCAAAGGTTGCCAGTAAAATGACTGCTGATAAATAGAATCAGGCCATTTTCCAATTAAAATCAAATTTTAGCCCCTTACACATGCTATCAAGGAGGCTAATACATTTTGTAGGGCCCATCATAAAAGCAGGTCTGTCTAGTACAGAGTTGGTTTGGATCTGTGTAGATTTTTCAGATGGTTTGTGTGGCTCAACAAGCAGCTACTGCCGAAAGTTCAATGCCTCAAAAGTTAATGTAAAATCTGCAGAAGCATAGCTATCTGTCTAGCCTC
>JARFYF010000112.1:72621528-72633570 GCA_030265395.1 Rhina ancylostomus | reverse complement strand
AATCTTAAAGAGCATTAAAATATTTGAAATGCTCAGTAGTTCTAACAAAGCAAAAGAATTAAAACATTAACTTGTTTTCTTTGGCCATAGTGGATGTGTTAAAAGCTTTCTGATGAAGATATTCCCACAGTTGCATAGGGAGTTTCAGGATTTAGATATAGTGAAGATGGAGTATGAGGGGTAAGATTTTCACATAGAGGGTGGTGATTATCTGCACAAGCAGGCAGAGGAGGTACTGGTAGATTCAGATACAATTACAGCATTTAAAAGGCATTTGGACAAATATTTGTGAAGGGAAAGATATGGAGGGATATGGACGTATCACAGGCAAATAGGGTTAGCATAAATAGGCATCGTGGTTGACATTACAAGGTGGGCCAAAAGACCCTGCTTCTGTGCTGTATGATTCTATGATTCCATGTGTGATTATATGTTTCTAAGTCAAGATAATATGCACTTTGGAGGAGAACATGCAGGTGGTGATGTTCCCATGTGCCTGAAACCCTTGATTTTTCCACTGGTGGAAATTGGATGTTTAGGAGATGCTATTGGAGTAGTCTAGGTGAGTAATTGCAATGATATATGCAAATGGTATACCCTGAAACTGTGATGGTTTTGGAGGGAGTGAACATTTATAGAACATAGAACAGTACAGCACAGAAACAGGCCCTTTGGTCACAATATCTGGACCCTACACATTGCTGGATTAATCTAAATCTCTTCTGCCTGTATATGATCCATATTCTTCCATTCCCTGCATATTAATCTGTCTATCAGCCTCTTAAATGCCACTTTTCATATCTGGTTCCACCACTACCCCTGGCAGCCCATTCCAGACACCTACCACTGTCTGTGTGTAAATTAAAAAAACCTGCCCTGCACATCCCCTTTAAATTTTCCCCCTCACTTTAAATGTATGTCCTCCAGTACTTGATATTTCTATCCTGGGAAAAAAGATTCTGACTGTTTACGCCTCTCATAATTTTATAAGCTTCTATCAGGTCTCCCCCCAGCCTCAAACGCTCCAGAGAAAACAACTCAAGTTTGTCCAACCTTTCCTTTTAGTTTGTACCCTCTAATCCAGGCAGCATCCTAGTAAACCTCTTCTGCATCTTCTAACACCTCCATATCCTTCCTGTACTGGGGCTACCAGAATTGCACACACTACTCCAAGTGAAACCTAACCAAAGTTTTATAAAGCTGCAACATCACTTCCTTACTCTTATGCTCAATGCCCTGACTAATGAAGGCAAGTGTGCCATAAGCCTTCTTTATCATCCTATCTACTTGCATGGCCACTTTTGGGGAGCAATGGACTTGGACCCCAAGATTCCTCCACATCATTGCTGTTGAGGATCCTGCCATTAACAGTATACTTTTGACCTCCCAAAGTACAACACATCACACTTGCTCAGATTGAACTCCATCTGCCAGTCTCTGCCCATATCTGTAACCGATTGATATCCTTTGATGGCCCACTACACTGTCCGCAATTCCACCAAGTGTTGTCCGCAAGTGTACAAAGCCACTGATCTACATTTTTATCCAAGTCATTTATCTATATCACAAACAACAGAGGCCCCAGCACCAATCTCTGCGAAACACCACTAGTCACGGACCTCCATCCAGATTAACGCCCTTCCACCACTACCCTCTGTCTTCTATGGCAAGCCAATTCTGAATCCAAACTACCAAGCCTTCCCACGCATCTTCTGGATCAGCCTACCATAAGGGACCTTGTCAAATATCTGCCTAAAATCTATGTAGACAACATCCACTGCCCTACCCTCATCAATCACCTTTGTCATCTCGTCAAAAAACTCAACCAAGTTTGTAAGACGTGACCTGCCCCACACAAAGCTATGCTGACTGTCCCTAATCAGGCCATGTTTTTCCAAATGTGTGTAAATTCCATTCTTAAGAATCCTCTCCAATTGCTTCCCAACTACCGACGTGAGGCTAATTGATTTATAATTTCCTGGATTATCCCTATTTCCCTTCTTGAGCACAGGAACAACACTGGCTACTCTCCAGTCCTTCAGGACCTAACCTGAATACAAAGATCTTTGTCAAAGCCCCACTAATCTCTTGCCTCTTTCAATAACCTGGGATATATCCTATCAGGTCCAGGGGACTTATTCAACCTGATGACCTTCAAGAGACCCAGCACCACCTCCTTGATCTCAAAGTGTCCCAAGCACATTAGAATGCCCCACAGTAATCTCACAATCCTCCATGTCCTTTTCCTTGGTGAATACTGAAGCAAAGTACTCGTTTAGTACCTTAAAAGCATCCTCTGCCTCTAAGCATAAATTCCCTCCTTTAACCTTGAATGGTCCTACCCTTTCCTTACTTATCCTCTTGTTATTGATGATGGAGGATGGGTTACCAATCAGGCAGAATGCTTTGTCCTGGATGGAGGGGAGCTTCTTGAGTGTTGTTGGAGCTGCTTTCATCCAGGCAAATCAAGGGTATTCCATCATACTCCTGACTTGTCCTTTGTTGATTGGTGGAAAGGGTTTTGGATGAGAATCACTTGCCACAGGATATCCAGCCTCTGACCTGGTCCTGTAGCTACAGTATAAATGTGGCTGATCCATTTGCATGTTCTCCCTGTGACTGCATGAATTTCCCTCAAGTGCTCTGGTTTCCTCCCATATCCCAGAGATATGCTGGTTGGTAGGTTTATTGGCTGCAGGCTGTCCCCCAGGTATGACCTGGTTCCATTTTTGTAGGTACATAAGTCAGAAGATATACAAAATCACTGGATATGATAACTATACTTCTATAGTATTGTCACAAATGGTGTTGATGAGGGCCGATTAACATGAACATTTGTTGATTGTCTTCCATTGCCAAGTTACAGTGGTATAGAATTAGGATGTCCCATGCTTGATGGCTGATTTCGATGGGCTTGAACTATCAAATGCATGTTACATTGTTTAAAAGGTCATTGTTGCGTAAGTCTCAATAGAAGTGATTGCTTGTCAATTTCCAAAGCAACTATGTTAAGTGGCTTCCCACAGTGAAACTGGCAGCCTGTGTTCTTAAATTTTTTAAAACATTAAAACATTAAAAAAGATTTTTATTTACAATGTGGTAACAGGCCCTTTCAGCTCGTCGAGTCCACACAGCCCATTTGAAACCCCCATGTTAACCTACCCGTACGTCTTTGGAATGTGGGAGGAAATCGGAGCACCCAGAGGAAACCCATGCAGACACAGGACAATGTACAAACTCCTTACAGTCAACAACGGGAGTCGAACCCCGATCTACAGTCAGTGACAGGAATTGAACCCCGATCGCTGGCACTGTAAGAGCGTCACACTAACCGCTAGGCTACCATGCCACCCCAGAGTCAATGATGTCTAATTACTGTGGGAGGTTACATGAAAACAGATTTTTTTTCCAAAACTGGTTCTAGTTTGAATTTAATAATATCTATGGGAGTTTGATCCTATGTACAGGTGTCCATAACTCAAGTGTATGTAACCCAGAGAGGGCCTGTATTATAAATTGCCCCTATTGTAGGTGGGTGGTTAAATCTGGGGGAGTTAATGGGAGTATGGGGAACCTAGGTTATATGGAAAATTAGTGGGGAATGGTATTGCTCTAAGAGCCAGCATAGATTTGATAAACCAAAGTGGCCTCTTTCTATATTGTAAAGAAGTATGTAACATAAAAGGACCCATGTGATTGGCTTTTATTGGCTTTTGCTATAATTCCACATGTTTGGTCATTTCTGGTGTTTTTTAAAGTTGCTGAAATCTCCAGGGAGTGATGTGGCAGATAAAAGGACTTCAGAATCAGAATCAGTTTTTATTATCACTGACATATGATGTGAAATTTGTTGTTTTACGGCAGCTGTATAATGCAAAGACATAAAGATCTGTAAATTACAATAAATAAATAGTGCAAGAAAAAAGGAATAATGAGGTAGTGCTCTGGGTTCAGTGAGGTAGTGCTCTGGGTTCATGGATCATTCAGAAGCTGCTTTAGGAGGAAGGAGAAGACATAGGCATATTGTGAGAGGGCATATCTATCTAGGGTGTTCAGGGAGCAGTTTTCCAAGATGAATCTCAGTTCTATTTTTAGTGTAATACTGCTACCCTTCAGTAAGGAGGTCCTCATTTTAATGTACAACTGCAATCTTAAATCAGAATGATAAATATATTGACCTGACAGCCAAAGTAACCATAACCATGACCATAAGCCAATTCCTTCCAGACTGCAGTTTGAGATATTTGGAAAAGTTCACTGTTTGTTGTCCATTGCTACCCTCTATTCAAAGACAGCTGCTTATATTTCATTCTTTCTTAACAGAAAGCAACAAAGCATCCATCTTTGTGAGGACTTTTTTGTGTGGATGCAGTTTATGAACTTTGAGAGGTACAGCAGCCAAAAGGGATTCAGCATCCTTGACGTCTAAATGATATCTAAACACACATTGTACATTATGCAAGTCATTTTCCACTGTCCTTGTAATAGTCACATTCTCCTTATTCTGTATCATTTCACTATACAATCAACATTTCAGTTACCATAACAAATAGAAGATGGTTGCTGCTCACGACTGAGTACTCAATCGATGCACATCTGACCAGTACGCATACAATGAAAGCTTTGCTGCCTCTCAAAATATGATGGAGAAAACCACTGGTAGCTGAAACAGTGAACCACTTGGATAGCTCTGATAAAGTTCTGCAGTACTTGAAAGAACAGGTGTTTGGAATAGTGGTGGTCAGCTGCATGCAGTCCAAATTTGTCAAAAGAGAGTTCACTCATTGCCAGTAGCAGTTAAGGAGCAAGAGGAGTAGGACCAGAGGAGACAATCACTTTACTCTCAGTCTTTACTTGAACAATTCATTACCATTAAAACTAATCCTAATTCCCCAGTCATCAGCAGTCCCACATTTTATCTTTTCTCTGTCATTTATAATGTTCATGTTGTTCACATGGCAATATTTCAAGAATTAAAATGAAATATTCCAAACCAAATTTATAAGTAAAAGAACACCATGTTACATCATCATTGTGCCTGTGTTCTATGTGCCTTTGACTATCCTAGTGAACTGACACATTTTTGCTTCAGTGGCTGCACTGAAGGAGTTTGCAGATGACTTTGCAGGATGATCTCCAGGAGCTCTGGGCATGGAAGCCCCACATTTGGATGGCTACATTTGGCAGCATTTCTTAAAAGCTCAATGACTCCATCCACAGTTCAAAATAATTGCATAGTTTGAGGGAAGTTGCAAGAAACCCCTCTGGTCTTATGTGAAGAAGTGGAGAGGAAGATAAAGGTTTCTTTTGGCAGGACCCCAAAAAGATTTGAGATCAATTAGCAAGTGGCTAAGGATATCAAACCAGTTGTGCTGCACCCATGATTTGGTTGTAGTGTTGGAAGAAACGTAATGACCTTCATTATTAAGTAGTGAGTAAACAGACCAACAAATAACCACCTATTGTTACTGTTAGTTTACAGACAAATAAGGCCACAAAGTTTCATACACCAATGTTTTAGCAACAGCACTAGGATGAATGTTCTATTAATTTCTTCTTATTGTGTTGATAGAAGGATAAACATTGGTTGGTATACCAGAAGAACTACCTAGTCTTTTACATTCAATTAAGTAAGCAAAGCAATCTCAGTTTATTAGAAACAGTTTGGGTTTGATCAGGAAACTCTGGTAATTCACATGAACTCAGGGCTCCATTTATGCACCTACACATACCCAGTCTAACTCGGCCCTTGTAATGCTTGTACATTCACAGGTCACAAGTGCCAGTTGGTACAGTGATGGGTCCCGGCATACAGGCTGCTTGGCAAGACTGTGTGTGGATCAATTAAAGCCTGCAGCTACATGCAGCCTGAACTGTTTCAGGATCAGTTCCATGGAAAAGTTGTGATGGATGGTATACTATAAGGCAGGAAGCTATCATTGAAGTAGAGACATATTGTCAAGCAGGAAAACAGATATTTTGCAGTGGCTGTAATATTACAGCACATCTAGAGAGATGTGGACAAATTTTTCAGGAAAGAAAGATATTCAGTCTTTTTGAATGCTTGGAGGGAGAAAATTGATTCTTCTTGGATGGTGTATTTTGTGTGAGGGAATCAGGGCTTAATAGTTTAAGAATTGCTATTAAGCAGATAAACAGAACAGATGTTAAGATTTAAAAAATACACATTTTATTTTATAAACGCCACTCCTAAAACTTTGATTCATTTTTAAGCAACACTTTCATAAAAATTAGGTCCAGTTTTCCCTTGACCTTTGCCTTGCATACTTGAGGTCATAATTCAATTTCTGTGACACTAAGCAGTTAAGGATTATGCAAGTATAGAGTAATGGTGCTCTCAAAGCTTAATCATAGTATAGTCTCCTCAGTATCTCCATGCATGGTAACTTCTGGAATAGAGAAACAATAAACAAATTGTTAAAAAGGCAAATAGTTATTTGGGAGCAGCCAAATACAATGGCTGAATAATTACACTGGAAACAATTGGCAGAAGTCCTGGTTTAATCATGATTTGATAATGGATAAGCAATCTGACAGCACATTTGTGGCCAAGAAGTGAAGGATGATAGCATAAATTATCCTGGTTGTCATAACAATGAAGGTGACCCAGCATCTATACCTGATCCACACCTGATGGACTAGGATTAAAAATGTTCAATATGAATTTAAGACATAATCTAGATCATTGGTTCGTAACCCATTTTCCATTGTGGACCATACTTGCAGCTCTAAATGTGTTTTGTGGCTGCATCCACATAAATTTCTTTTGTACTCATTTTAAAATGTTTTTAACCAGATATTGCAGAGGCTTCAGCAGCATACTGGCCGGGCTGCACGTGGCCCATGGGTTGAGAACCATTGATCTAGGTACTTTAAATCAATGGTCTGTAAAGATCAATCTTTTGTGGCCAGTGTTGCTCATAGAAACAATTTGGACTTGAGGATAAGAAATATAAATAATAAAATTATGGATGCAATTGATGCCAAAGAGGAATGTGACATAATATAGGAAGGCATTAATATATATGGAGAAATAGAAATAATTGGCAATCTAAGGTAATTCATTTCAGACAGAAAAATAAGAAGGGCTTATATTTCTTGAGCAATAAATGTGTGAATGGGACAAAAGAACAGAGAAATCTGTGAAATAGTTATAAATATAACTTAAAGTAGCAAATTAGGTTAACAAAGACAAAAAAAATTACTGGGTTCATATTCCAGGGGGATTAAAGTGAAAAGGAGTTATTTTAAACCTGTATAGAACCTTGGTGAGGTGACACAGTTTTGCTCTCCGTATTATGGAAGGATATCTAGCCAGTGTGGAAAAAAAATACAAAAAGATTACCAGAATAATACTCAAAACTGAGAGGTTGTGCCAAGTAAGAAAGAGAGATTAGATAGGATGGGCCTGTTAGCTGTAGAAAAGAGGGGAGACACAAAAAAAAAGGCTTCATGATCATCAAAATTTTGATTGGAATGACATGTCCTGATGAGACCAGAACTATGGACTATATATATGGAGTCACTCATAAATAATCTGGGAATTCAGGAGAAAGTGTTCCCAGACAGGGTTTAGAATATTGACCTTTCTACTACTGTGCAAGGAATGGTTGAGGCAACTTGTACAGAATGCTGCTATCTTTGCTTCAGAAGCTTCCCATTTCAAGGGAAGATAGGTAAGCATCTGAGGCAAAGATAACAGGATGTATTGAAATGGTTAGATGAAGAGGGGTGCGAAGAAACTCCTGAAGGACATACACACCATCTTGGTCTTATTGAGTCAAATAGCCTGATCCTGTTCTACTAGTACTTTGTACAATCATGTACCATGGGATGTACATCTCAAATAGCAATCAGATTACAGGGCACATGTTATAATGGTTTTTATTTGTGTAAAAGCCCATTTCGTCTCAGTTTTCACAGGAAAACAAACTGAATTACAGAATATGATTTCATTATGTAAAAATATCCTGAATTAACATGTAAAAACTAGAATTTAGCTTATTCACTCATCTTGATGCAATGATCATTCTCATAGGTTTCTCCCTATTGATTTTCAGCTTCTCATTGTTTTTCATGTTAATTTGAAGCTATATTATCAGCCTTCAATGTTCCATATGATACAGAGAGGAGGGAAATTGTTATGGATGCTGATGTAGCCCTACTTCCAGCAAGTCAACCCTTGATACTTCTTGGACATCAGAAGAGGAAAATTAATGCATTTGTGGACTGTGAGGAGATCACGAATATAGAAAAAGAGGGTGGGGAAAATCAACATAAAGAGAAAGACTGATGAATGGAAAAACAAGAGGAGAAGAATATATTAACGGTGTACATGAAATTCCTATGTTGGGAAGTGCCTATTGTTTTTGACATGGTACATATCTCTGACATGAGCTTATATATCAAGACTATGTAATGTAACAAACTCAGATTCAATTTGATCTGTTGTTAGCAACCCTGTTTAGACCAAACTGTATGTAATAATATTAGAACTGAATGGCTTTATTAGATGCAGAGTTCCTTGGAAAATCATTCACAAGGCTTACAGGTTTGAACTTAATCAAAGATTTTGGGTAATTTATTTATTGAATCATGGATACCTGGAAATGAAACCTGAAATAGACTGGAATCTAATTAGATCTAATTAGTGTTAGAGGAAGAAATATCATTGGGTGGTATAGGTTATATAGGAAGTAATGAATACAAGGGTAAAACCAAAAGACTGAATTCTAACCAAGCATTTAGAGACATAGAGCTATACAGCATGGAAACAGATCCTTCGGCCAGCTCGTCTCTGCTGACCAACTGAGCTAGTCCCATCTGCCTGCATTTAAACGTCCCACATCCCTCTAAACCTTTCCTATTCATGTAACTGTCCAAATGCCTATTAAATGTCATAATTGTAAACGCCTCTAACCACTTCCTGTGGCAGCTCATTTCATATACTCACCACCCTCTGTGTGAAAAAGGTCCCTTTTACATCTTTCCCCTATCATCTTATACCTATGCCCTTGGGCTCCCCTATACTGGGGAAAAGACTTTGGCTATTCACCCTATCTATGCCCCTCATGATTTTATAAACCTCTATGAAGTCACCTCTCAGCCTTCTGTGCTCCAGGGAAAAAAGTCCTAGCCTATCAAACCTCTCCTTATAACCCAAGCCCTCCTGTCTTGTTAGTTTTTTTGCATCCTCTCCAATTTAATGAGATACATCCTATTGAAGGGCAACCAGAACCATACACAGTACGCCATATGTGACCTTACTGACATCTTGTACAGCTGTAACATGACATCCCAACTCCTGTATTTTGGATAAGGATTAGATTCCATGATCCTTAGTTTCCAGAAGGGACCCACATTTGATTGAAGCACTAGTTCCACTTTTGACCTTTGTTCCTCTTGAGATTGATTAGCTGGTAGAGGCATACAGAATTTACCCTGCAGGTTAATGGGTGCTAGGGCTGGATCAACTGCAGTGCAATAATAACATTTTCAGTTTAACTGGGAAGATTTGTTTGTAAAATAAGAAGGGTGAAGGGTGGCAGCATTATCTCACAAGCCCCAGATGTATTGTGCAAACTCACCATAGTAATTTCTTTTACCTGTGAAATCTCTGTGTCTTGACCTGCAAAAAACAAGATAATTCATCACTTGAATGATATCAGTTCAACTGATCTCATGAACATATCTTCCTCCCACCACCTTAATATTAGTCAATTAAAGTTTCAATAGATCTCTTTATGGATCAATGTACAAATTTGCCCTAAAAATCAAGAAAGCCACTAGCATAAAAACATATGCTCTGAAGCTGGAGTAGGATGTATGGCCCCTTGAGCCTACTCTATCATTCACAAAGATCATGGGTGATCTAATCTTGGCCCCTTTTTCCCTAGGCTTCCCAACAGGCCATAAATCGGATTCATTCTTCACCACTCTCTGGGTAGACAATTGTAAAGTTCATGATCCTCTGAGAGAAGAAATTCCTCCTCGTTCCATTGTAAGTGGGCAATCCCTAATGCTGAAACTATGCCGTCTTGTTCTGGATTCCATACGAGGGGAAATACCCTCCTATCATCTACCTTGACAGACCTGATTGGAATCTTAAGTAAAGACAAGAAAATTCTGGAAATACTCAGTAGATCAGGAAGCATCTGTGGAAGGAGGAAAAGAGTTAATGTTTTGGGTCAATAACCTTTCACCAAAACTAGGAAAAGTTAGAAATGAAACAGTTTTGAATTGCAGAGGATGGGGATTGGTGCCGAGGACAAAGGGAAGGTCTGCGATGAGGTGGACACCAGAGAAACAGAATGATGCAACTGCTCATGCTAGCTGGGAGAGGGCAGTGAAGTTGTTAATCACAGCTGATCCATCTGGAGGATATTTGAATAGAGGAGGATGAATGAGAATAGAAGAGAGAGAAAAGACAACACTGAACTGTGATGTACCAAACACTGTGCATGCTGGAAATTTGAAATAAAACAGAGAATGTTGGAAGTGTCCTGCAGGTTAGGCAGTATCCATGTCGAGAGATACAAAACAGAATTAGCATTACAGGGTGATGACCTTCCATCAGATTAGCCAGTGCATCATCATTGTCATTCATCAAGCTTACATTAGGCTTCCTCAGAACTATACAAGAGACCAAAGACAGTAAGGTCGGAGTTGAAGGGGATGGCAGATTTAAAGTGACAGGTAGCTCAAATCTCAGGCTCATCCTTGTGAAATGAACATAAGTATCCTGCAAAGCAGTCAACCAACCCTGTTTTTTCCTTTGATATAGAAAGACTACATCATGAGCACAGAACATAGTATACTAAATTGGAAGAATTGCTGCTTTCTGGAAGGAATTTGGTTCTTAAATGGTTAGAAAGAAAGAAAAAAGCTAAAAGGGCAGTGCTGCATCTCCTGCTGTTGCGATGAGAAGGGAAGTGGGTTTTGGTGAAGGGGATGAGGGAATTAGGAAATCATGGAAGGCATGTAATGCATGGGGAAGATCTATCAGGTAGTGTCATCCAGTTGAAAGTGGTGGCAATTAAGGAGATTAATCTGTTGAACGTTGAGACTGCTGGGTGGAAGATGATGAGAGTGGGTGGGCACAGGAAATAGAACAGTCACATTAAGAACTTTATGAATTACAGTGGATTGAAAAAGGACACTAGCACTAATGTGGATGTTTTCACAATGAGAACTGCATGGGTCCTGATGCAGGGTTTTGACCCAAAATGTTGACAATTCCATTCCTCTCACAGATGCTGCTAGACCTGCTTAGTTTCTCCAGCAGGTGGTTTGTTGTTCTGCAATGATCAACTTGGTTTCAAACCGGCTGTGCCAGGCATGTTAGAGTTGACTCAGCACCTATGGAGTCTAAAAGGAAAATTGACACAATTCCAACTTCTGATAACTACCAGTAATTCCTGCTACTAAACAGATCTTTACCAAAGACAGTTGAGATGGCTGAAATGGGCAGTGTTGGAAAAGCTTGCCAACGTTCATATGTCCTCTCCCAAATGAAGAATGACAGAATATGCACCTGCAGGTGAACCTGAAGTTCAGTGTAATGAATTAGTATATTTACTGGTAAGTGTCTGCAATATATACTTTAAAACAAATTAAGTTTTGATTGGATTTAAAGATTGGACTGTTGAATGAAAATACAGTCCAAAATTGAGAGTTCTTCACTTAAGTATTGACAGAATACACAACTGGAAAGTCTCATTCCTTGGCCTTAAGTCTCACTTTTTGGGGCTTAGATCTCATTTGACTGCCAATCCTTCAGGGAGCACCCATTGTTCTTATTTACTGTATTGAAATTAAAATTTCTATTTTGGCTGCTGGCTAAGTAGTATTCCTTACCATTGAATGAAGCATATTAGGAGAATCATCAGGAAAGAGACAAGATCAACAGTTATCCATATTATTAAATAGATTCCAGGAGACTGAAAACAAAATAGGACAAGATTAAACAGAAGTTAATGAAATATACTTACAATTATTATAACCAAGATCACAGGAGAGGCC
>JARFYF010000112.1:72524622-72535343 GCA_030265395.1 Rhina ancylostomus | reverse complement strand
GTGTCTTTTCAACCAGAAAAATTATGAAACAAGGATAAAATAATCACAGTATCTGGAATAGAACAGCTAAATCAAATTAGCAATAAGTGTGCATGAGTTTATGGGGTGTATAAGAGAGATTTTTCAAGATCAATACATCTGGTCTTGTTTAGCTTGACTTGCCTGAGGCCTTTGGCACAATTAACCACACTATTCTTCTCTGATCCCTCTACACTCTTGTGCAGGTGTCTGAGACTGTATTATTCTAGTTCCATTTTAAATTGTAGCCAAATAATTACTGGCTCATATCTGCACTACTGGAAGCATGGGGATCTAGTATCCTCCCTGCTATTTCTCAGCCATGTGTTGCCCCTGACAATGTAATCCAAAAACATGGCATCATTTTTCTCATGTATGTTGATGAGAACAGGCTTGGCCTCACCATCATCTTAGCTAGCTCCTCTACTCACTTGAAAATTGTTAGACAGATGAACAGAAAGGCCTAATAATTAGGAAGACTGAAGTTGGTATCTTTCTTCTCTGGAAGAAACCCTATTCCCTAACATACCAAATCATCGGGTATTAAAATCCTCATTTGCAGCTTTTATTATTTCAATAAAGTCCTGGACTACTACCCTCACTAAACTGTCTAATGCATGGGGTTATCCAAAACACCACTACTTATGTCCTAAATTGAGTCAACCATTATTCACCCATCTTGTTGCATCTGCTCCCAGTTAAACAAAGCCACAACAATATTTTTTAACCCTGCTTGACTTTCCTTCTCAATTCCCCTGTCATCTCCAGCTGCATAACCTTCCAAGAAAACTGTTGTCCTCCAAATCTGGCCCCTTCAGCATTCCTGAATTCAATCACTTCACCATAGGTTTCTGTGCCTTCATCTATCCAAAACATTGGAATTTCTTTGCTCAATCTCTCTGCTTATCTGCATCTGTCCTTTTCCTAAAACCTACCTCATTTTACTTAATTTCCTTGTGTTCCTCACTGACAAGTCTTGTTAAGCTATCCTGTGAATTTACTTGGGATGTTCTGCCACATTAAGCACACTGTTTACGTGCACTGTTATTCGCAGAATATGAGCTATACTTGTTTTCCTAAGTTTACTCTGATTGCATACATAGGTAATTCTTGATATTGTTGGTGTAGCTGAAATTTGAACCTTGGGTCAGGGTTTTGGCAATAGTTTTACATTTTGAATACATTTTTCTGTTCATCTTGAATTTTATTATATTTACACTTTAAATTGACTTTACTTCCATCAAACTCCTTCCAAATTCTAATAAGACTTTTAGAAATAGACCTTGGATTATATCATATCAGTTTACAGAAATTCTAGTTCTATAATGTCTGAATAAAGTACTGTAAGTACTAAACACATATCTTGTCTCTCTGTCATGTTGTATATTCAATCCACTTCTTTCCTTTAAAGGAACTGAAGCCATTATCTAGGCTGGTATTTCAATGTACTGCCAAGGGAGTGCTCTATCATTTGGGTGAGATGTTAAATTAAGAACAGTTATGAAAGATTTGTCTTCACTATCTGAAGGAGAGCAGCAGTTTGGATTATATTTATCTCATCATTGTAACAAATAATCTGGTCATTTATCTAATTTTTCTCAGACTGCTGTGAAAGAAAAATGTCATGTTCCTTCAGAAACAACAGTGGCTACATTTGAAAGAATCTTCATTAGTTGTGGTAATTGGGTAACTAATGTGGTAATGGTGGCACAGTAGTGTAGCGGTTAGCGTAATGCTATTACAGCACCAGTGATCTGGGTTCAATTCCACTGATGTCTGTAAGGAACTTGTACATTTTTCCAGTGATTGTGTGGGTTTCCTCTGGGTGCTCTGGTTTCCTGCCAGATTCCAAAAGATGTACAAGTTAGGAAGTTGTGGGCATGCTATGTTGGCATTGGAAGTGTGGCGACACTTGTGGGCTGCCCCCAGCACATTCTCAGACTGTGTCGTTTGTTAACGCAAAAAGACATTTCACTGTGTTTCAATGTACATGTGACTAATAAATAAATATGATATTGTAATTTGAGATGTACTAAGGTTGTGAGAGATAATATAAATACAATCTCTTTAGTTGATACCACATGACAATCCATGTAAATTGTTCACCCAACCCCTCTGTCTAGTGGCAGTTATTTCCTATGTTCCTTCAAGTAGGTTGAGTTTGCTTGGAGACTGTAGATGATCCTCTAACAGTTGTAAATGCTATAGGAAGTGGGTTAATAGTTACAGTAATAGTAATGAGTAGATCTGCAGAGAGCAGCTTGCAATGAGTCACCATGCTCTGGTGTCATCTTGCTTTTTAAAGTTAGTAAAATTGTTATTTAATAAAATAATGCACATAACCTCAGTGTAACTATGATTCCTTTATCATGTCAGGACCTGGACCCTCCACTGTTTGAGGAGGTTTCTTTGACTTTTGGGTGATTAGGTCGAACCACGTTTTTGTCACTTTCACAACTCCTACACAACTTGAGTTTGACTACTCAGTGAACTCCATTTCACCACCCAGATTAAAGCAGAATGCTGAGGTTGTAAACTTCAGGAAAAGCATTTGTGATAGTCAATATAACAAGTAAAGTGATAAATTAAAGAACTGGGCAGCAATGAGTCAATGAATTTAAGCAGCTGCCAACATCACAAATTAATAAATTTATGGAACAAATGGGCTTCACTGAACAAATAAATTAAGAATAGTTGGCACCAGAAATATAATGAAACAATAGAAATGCAAACAGACTAATAAAAAAATTAAATAACAGATGCACAAACAGTAGAAAATTAATGAAGCACCAGACAGCAGTGAATTAGTAAATTCATAGATCAATGAACAGTATAATATTGCAGTAGCAGGCACAAGTAATTAATAATCCTTATCATTGTTATTATTTCATGGTTTAATGCCCATTGAATTTTGCTGGTTCACTATGTTTATACTTCAAAGTGTTTTAAGTTTTTAGATTTTTTTTATAGTTGTGGGTAAACTTTTTAATATGGGAGTTTTATTTTGAAAAGCCAAAATTGAATGGTCTACAAACAGCAAATGGGGGAAGCTGATTAAATGTAATTCAGTCCAAAATTGGTTGATGTAAATTGGTGAGCTGATTTGGTTGGGAGGTTCATTGATCAACAGAAGGGCCTAGATAGTATGCTTACCAGAGGAAAAATAAAAATTGGGATTAAAATATCCAGTAAAAGGGGAAGAAACCCTGAGAACCTAGATTAATAAAATGATGTGGAATTTGTCCACAAGTTCTCTGGGTGGAGGCCTGCAACAGTGTGCAAGCAAATGTTATGATTTGGGAAGTAATGTTATGTGAACAGAAGGCCAATGCAAAAATTTTTAAATAATGAAGGTAAATAATGGGTTGGAGAATCATATGAAGGATTTGATTTATTTATCTACAAAATGAAGGACACTCAAAGTTGCAGTTAGGAATCTAGCTTAGGATTTAAGAGAATTTATAAATGGATTAACAAATGCACTTAAGGCCTATGAAGAATATAGAAAATTACTTTACATCTTGACTAGCATTTGTTGATTTATACTTCAGTGTTACTTCTAGTAGTTAAAGGAAATTTATATGGACACTGTACCCAGTGCCAAGGTGGGAAATTGATGAGGTGTGATCAATCTACACAGATCCCAGGGATCCATAGGAAAACAAATCCCCGCAGGCAGAGTGGCATAAGCTTAGCATTTGTTGAGTAGTTTCACCATAGTTATTTTAATCTGGCCTATATCTAATGTTGAAACACATTGGTTTTTATCATGATGTTTAAATTGTTGAATGGATAAATGATTTTCTTCCCCCACCCCCTGCCGTGATTTTTTTAAAAAAAGTGATCCATTAATAAATTTTCTGGATGATTTGACTATAATACCTCTCAATCTCTAACAGTGCCTTGAATCACTTCAACACCTGATGTGTTTTACATGTTAAACCATCAGCAAGATACTGGCTTACTTAGATGCCACCTTGAGCTGATCTGTAATCATTCAGAGAGAAGAGAAACTGTCTTGGGATAGAGCTGTATGGAATTTGAGTAGCGTAGCTTTGGCAGTACTTTAGTATCAGGTGACAATAAATATCATCAGCAGGTATTGGGAGAAACTAGAAAATGTACGGTTAGCCTTTAAATCCAATATTAAAGAAGTGATTTTTAGTCTGTGTGACAGTGGCACTTATGTACAGTTCCTCTCAGATTGTGTTCGATTCAAGAGTCTGCACAACTAGCACTTAACCTGTCTAAGTTTTAATTAGTTTCTAGTTTTGGCAAAAATTCCACATAATTAATTTGGTGGTCTGCAGAAACTGAAGTGTAGCTTCTGCTCTCCAGACCAGGAACACTGAACGTAATTGTAGAGTAACAGTTGGTGTTTCAGGTGGAATTAGCTCAATGAGTACAAGCTTTGAATCAAGTATGGGATTTTTTTATTTTTTGCTTGGTGTTGCAAGGTTGTCATCTTAGGCTGTCCTTTCAGGTTTAAGATAACTCCAGTTCTATGGATTTTAAGGTAGCTGACAAGGTCAAAATGGGAGACCAGGTGGGATAGGAGGTACTTGATGGGCAGACATATGGATAGATTGTTACTTTTCTTGCTGTTTTTCCTGGGCTGCTGTATGCCCCTAATGAAGAGACTTGAGCATCTGTTGCCTTTATCCATAGACCAATAGGGAAGCTCAAAGTAACTGTTTTGCCCTGTCTCAGTTTAGTAGAAAGAAGCTTGGTGATTGATTTATTTTTTTTGTCCCTCATCAGCGAGACAACAGATCAGCAGCAGGCCCCCTCTGCTATTCTGTCTGCAATAAGCTAACTTGGTGCACACAGGCACTTTAATCTGGAACATTGTTCATATGGCTCAGTTTTATATGACACAAATGCAACTTTTGCAACAGCAGTTTGTACTTATATCACATCTTTAATATAGTAAAGTTCCCAGTGCTCTTTAGAGGCTTCATCAAACAAAAGTAATGCCAAGATACAGTTGGAAATATTAGAGTGCATGAATTTATCCATCTTTAAATAGGCTGCATTATTTATAATACTGTAATGAATCATCGAAGTTTTTAATTTGTTGCAATACATTTTTCCAGACATGAGGGTTTCTGCTAGAATTGTATTAAATGATGTCTATGCAGGAATGCCATTGGGACCTCAGAGCTGATAGTTCACCTACTAGGACAGTCCTAGCCACCTATTGCTCAGCAATTCAAGTTCATGCTCCCTTCCTACTGTTGCTTCAATTGTCTTTGTGCCAATGAAGTTAATACAGGAGTTATGCAGAGTCTGGATCAGTTTTTTACTTTTAAGCAGCAATGTTGCCTAGCCAGCAACTGACTGTTGCAGTGAGTAATGTATATGTAAGTAGATATATTTATTTGGTATTGGGAGCAAATGTGGCATGACCAAATGAAGGGGTAATCAATAGTGCTATCAAAAGCAGCAACAACCAGCTCACAGAAGCTCAGTTTGGGTTCTGCCAAAGTCACTTGGCTCCTGACCTCATTATAGCCTTGGTCAAATCATTGACAAAAGAGCCGAACTCCAGAGGTGAAGTGAGAATAACTGTCTTTGACATCAAGGCAGCATTTGAGTATGGCATTAAGGAGCCCTGGCTAAACTAGAACCAAAGGGGATCAGGGTAAACCCTGCACTGGTGGGAATCATGCCTAGCACAAAGGATGATGGATGTGGTGGTTAAAGGTTAGTCATCTCAGCCACAGACATCTCTGCAGGAGTTCCTCATTGTAATATCCTAGGCCCAACCATCTTCAGCTGCTTCCTCAGTGAGGTCAGGAGTAGAGATGTTTGCTGATGACCGCACAATGATCAGTACCATTTGTGACTCTTCAGCAGTTCACATCCAAGTGCAGCTAGACCTGGACAATATCCAGACCTGGGCCGATAGGTGGCAGGTAATATTTACACCACATGATTACCAGACAATGACAACATATAACAAGATAAAATCCAGCTATCATCCCCAACATTCAATGGTATTAGCATTACTGAATCCCTCAGTATCCTGGGAGTTTTCATTGGCCAGAAACTGAACTAGAGTAGCCATAAGCACAATGTTGCTACAAGAGCAACTCAGAGGCTAAGTATTCAGTAACTCACCTCCTAACTCCCCAGAGTCTGTCTACCATCTACAAGGCTAAAGTCCAGAGTGTGATAGAATACTTTCCCTTGCCTGGATAAGTGCAGCTTCAACAATGTTCAAGAAGCTCGATACCATACAGCACATAGCAGATGGCTTGATTAGACACTCCACCCACAACGCGCAGTAGCAGCAGCTTTTACCATCTACAGGGCGCACTGCAACAGCTCACCAAGACTTCTTAGACAGCATCTCCAAACCTAAAACATCTGTCATCAAAGGGCAGCTAAAGCATGGGAACACCATGATCTGGAAGTTGCCCTTCAAGCCACATACCATCCTGACTTGGAAATATATTACCATTCCTTCACTGTCGCTGGGTCAAAATCCTGGCAATCCCTCCAATAACACTGTAGTGGGTATACCCACACCTCAAGGGCTATAGAGGTTCAAGAAGACAGCACACTACCACCTCAAGGCCAATTAGGAATGGACAATTAATTGCTGGCTCAGCCTGCAAAGCCCACATCCCCTGAATGAATTTAAAAAATTCTAGGACTCATGGCCAAGTTTGTAGGAAATATATTAAGATGTATTGAGATAAATGAGACAAAGGGCTGAGCTCAGAGGAATCCACATTAAGACCTTAAGAGTCGCATCAAAACTCAGAACCAGGAAACACTGATGTGATCATTATAATGAGAACAATAAATGAATATATTGTAAATTGATGCACTTGATGGATGAGGACAGCCACCAGTAGGAATCAGACAAGTTATGAATGGACCTGACATTAGGAGCACAATACATTTGAAAATTAAAGTACTTGGCAGTATAATGTTATGAAAATATCAAGAGGGTGCCTCTGTCTGATGTACAGAACCATGGGAAGCCCTAGATAGTTATCAATCCACCAGCCTCACCAAAACCTAGCTATGATCACATCTAATGGGCTATCATTTACTTATCACACATTACTGTTGTGCCCAATAGCTCATGGGAACTGAGGGAGAGATGTCTAGAATCCAAAATACATAAAGGAGAATGTAATCTGATTCCCAGGGAGAGTCTCCCTCCCAATCTCTCCTGCATGAATGTTTGCATTGAAATGGAATAAAGATTTGCTGCATCGCCTGCTCTGGTCTTTGATTGGCTTTTCATTCAGAACAAAATAATTGATGAAATGATTGTGAAGGAATTGAGGAAACTTTTGATTGTCTTGGAATGATTGCCTGAAAGTGTGTTTGAGACAGAACCCATCGACATATGTGATCTGATATGTACAGTATATGGTACAAGGCTACACACTGAGCCTCTCAGCAGCTGTAGCCTTATAAAATGGAATGAGTGAAATACTTCTGCTTCAGTCTGCATGAACACGGTGGGGGAAAGGCCTTCTGTGCTTTAAGCTTCTAATGTTTATCTATTAATTTTCCTAGTGTTCAAAATTATAGAAACTTCAATCTTGCATACATCATCAACTATACATCTTTTAAGTTTGTTTTACTCAACCTATCTCCACATAGGAAGCACTTTTTAATTCTAAGGATCAATGATGTACATTTACTGTGCTCAATCTAAGGCCAGATAACCTTCGGGAAAGATCCAAATGACACAAAGAATTCCAGATGGGTTCTCACTGAAGCCTTATAGAATCACAGCAGGATTTCTTACTCTTATTCTCCAAGCACCTCACAACAAGAACCATGTGCTTTCTCAATTGCTTACCTTCCTTACATATTAGTTTCCAGTGATTCATGTGAAAGGACATAAATTCCTCAGATCTCTCTGGGGATTTACTTTCGTTTTGCTAAAATATATTCTGATTTCCAATTTTCTTTCCACCAGATTAATAACGTAAGTATTTATTACCATCCTGAATTAACCCATGGATATTTCTCTGCAGTCATTTTGCAGACATGAATAGACAGCAACATTTTACATTATTCTAGGTCTGCTGATCTTAGGAATGAACATTGATTGTAAATAGGTTAGGTCCAAACACTTGTTGCTGTGCCCCAATAATCATTTCACATTACATGTCCATTGGACCCTAAATAAATTATTTGTCTTGTTCAGTTTCAATCAAAATAGAAGAGGCTGCCTGATGACTATTTCAAGCCCCTTTGTTGTTTTCATTCTGAACTGACTACAACATGAAATATGCACATGACAATTGATGGTCATAGGATAATACAGCATGGAAACAGGCCCTTCAGCCCAAGTCGGCTCAGATGGTCATGTAAGCCCACATGTGGCTCATATCTCTCTAAACCTTTCCTGTCCACGTGTCTGTCCAAGTGTCTTTTAAATGTTGTTGTTATACCTGCCTCAACCACTTCCTCTGGCAAGTGTTTCCTCAGTTGCCAAATTAGTGGTCTAAAGGAATTACTTGAGGCTACCAATTGGTAATAATTGTTTTGGCTAGTTATTTGAATATGGAACAACTGAAGCAAGGGTAGAAAGTTCTGGAAGGACTCAGCAGGTCAAGCAGCCTCTGTGGAGAGGGAATTGTGTTAATGCTTCAGCTGAAGAACCCTTCACCAAAGCTGGAAAAGTGAGAAAACCATGTAGTTTAAGTTTCAGAGGGGGGTAGAGGGTGAGGAATGGAGAGAACAGAGGGAATGTCTGTGATCGGGAGCAGACCAACATTGTCAAACTAACACTTGCTTTAAAAACAAGTAGTTAGAGACAGAAGATTTTTTAAAAAAAGGAACAAATTGAAACTGGAAGGTACACCCACATCTGTGGAGAGAGGAAAAAGCAACAGGTGTTTACTTGTAATTAGTAAATTCAGTATTGGGTTCCAAGAGCTGCAAGTGTCCAGATGAAAGATGAATTCTGTTTCTTGAACTTTCTTTGGATCCCATTGCAGTACTGTAGGAGGTCAAAGCAGAAGAGTGTAGAGTGGAGTGGGATTGAAATTATACTCGTAATAGATTAGAAACTCAGAGTTACCCTTGCAGACCGAACAGATGTTCTGCAAAATGAACGCCAAATGTATATTTGGTTTTTCCAAATACAGGAGACCATGTTGAGTGCAAAATGCAATGCACTAAATTGGAAGAAGTACAAGTGAAATGCTGCTTCACCGGGAAAGACTGTTTGTGTCCCTGCATGATGGGAAGGGAAGTCATTGAAGAGCAGGTGTGACAATGAATTTGGTTAGGGAGATCCAGAGACTATGACAATGAAGGACTGGCTATATATTTTCAAATCAGGGTGGTGTACAACCTGGAAAGGAACTTGTAGGGGTAGTGTTCTCATCAACTTGCTGCCCTTGTCTCACTTGATAGTAGTAGGAAGATACAGTTGGAGTAGCAAGGTAAGTAACTGCAGTGTATTTTGTAGAGAATACACATTGCAGCCTCTGTGCATAGCTGGCAGTGGAAATGAATGTCAAAGTCAAATTCAGAGTTGAGTTTATTGTCACATGTATGCACAGATACAATGAAAAACTTACTTGGAGCAGCATCACAGGCACATAGCATATGCATAGCATAGAATGTGCAGGGTCATGTATAGAGTATTTTGTCATGGATGATGTTGAACTTCTTGAATGTTATTTGTGGTGTGTTCATCCAGGAAAGTGGAGGGTATTCAATCACTGTCTTTACTTGAGCCTTGTAGATAGTGGAAGGACATTGGGCGTCAGAAGGTGAATCACTCAATACCAGCTTCAAGAGATGGAATCGCCTCAAAAGAATACCCAGCCTCGAACTCAAGTTGAATTTCTTTTCCATTGTAACTCTCAAGATGGTGAGGGACTTGGTGATGTTAATGCATTGTATACAAGGCTTGTTAATTAGACACTCTCTCGTTGGAGATGTCCTGACACATTTGTGGTTCCTGTGTTACTTATCACTTATCAGCCATGCCTGCTAAGTCTTGCTGTATGCACACATGGATTGTTTCATTTTCTAAGGAGTTCCAAATAGAATTACTTTTTGTGAAATCATCAACAAATATTGCCACTTTTGATATTATGATGGAGGGAATGTCATTGGAGAAGCAACTGAAAATGAATGGACCTGTAACACTGTGCTAATTCCTGCAGCAATGTTCTAAGTCTAAGATTATTGACCTCCAAAAACCACAATTATCTTTCTTTGTTCAAGTTATGAGTCCATCCATTGGAGAGTGTTCCCCTCTGCCTGTTAACTTCAGTTTCATTTGTGCTCCATTGGTCAAATGCCGTGTTAATGCTGAGAGCAGGCATTGTTATCTCACCTCTGGAATTCAGCTCTTCAGCCATGTGCCTCAATGACTACCAACCAGTAGGTCTGACATCCACTATCATGAAGTGCTTTGAGAGGTTGGTCATGGCATGCATCAACTCCAGTCTCCCAGACAAAATAGACCCATTGCAATTCACCTATCGCTGAAACAGATCTACAGTGGATGCCATCTCCCTGCCCTACACTCAGCTCTGGAGCATCTGGAGAGTAAAAACACCCATGTTAGACTATTGTTTATTGACTACACCTCTGTCTTCAATACAATAATCCTAAGTAAACTTGTCGCCAAACTCCAAGACCTAGGACTCAACACCTCCCTCTGTAACTGGATCCTTGACTTTCTAACAAACAGACCGCAATCA
>JARFYF010000112.1:72290777-72301502 GCA_030265395.1 Rhina ancylostomus | reverse complement strand
GTTGGTTTAAAAGCCAGCTGGTCAGAATTCAGGACCAACATGGTCCAGTGAGGAAGGAATGAAAATGGATGGCATTTACCAGTGAAAAATGGATGGCAAGGTTCAGAAAACTTGAATGATGAGAGATGTTGTAAATTTAATCAAAAAAAGAAAGGAAGCTTACATAAGGTTTCAGAAGTTGAAATTGAACAGGGCCATTGAGGAATGTAAAGGAAGCAGGAAAGAACTTAAACAGGCAATCAGGAGTGCTAAAAGGGGCCATAAAATGTTCTTGGTCAGTAGGATTAAGAAGAATCCCAAGGCATTTTAAAATCAAAAAGGTAGCTAGGGAGAGGGTGGGACCACTCAAGGACAGAGGAAAGAATTTATGCCTGGAACCAGAGGAAGTGGGTGAGGTTCTAAATGAATACTTTACATTGGTATCCACCAAGGAGAAGGACATTGAGAATAGTGAGATCAGGGAGGGGTGTGCTGATATTCTAGGGCATGTTGACATCAGGAAGGAAGGTGGTGTTGGATCTTTTGAAGAATGTTAAGGTGGATAGGTCCCCAGAGTCTGATGGGATCTATCCCAGGTTATTGAGAAAGGCAAAAGAGGAGATTGCTGGGAGTTTGATGGAGATCTTTGTATCCTCTTTAGCCACAGGTGAGCTCCCTGAAGACCAGAGAATAGCTAATGTTGTTCCTCTGTTTAAGAAGGGCAATAGTGGCAAACAAAATAAATTATAGGCCAGTGAGCCTTTCATCAGTGATAGGGAAATCATAGGAGAAAATTCTTAGGGATAGGATTTACTCATATCTGGAAAAGCATGGACTTATTAGGGATGGTCAGCATGGCTTTGTGCAGGGGAGGTCATGTCTTACAAACTGAACGCTTTGAGGAGGTGATGAAGATGATTGATGGGGGTAGGGCAGTGGATGTTGACCACACGGACTTTAGTAAAACATTCAGCATTGTAGGCTAATCCAGAAGACTAAGGCACATGGGATCCACAAAGGCATGGTAGATTGGATTCAAAATTACCTTGGCCATAGAAGATAGAGGGTAGTGCTGGAGGTGTGTTATTTTGGCTGAAAGTCTGCAACCAGTGGTTCCACAAGGATCTGTGCTGGGACCTCTGTTGTTTGTGATACATATCAATGATTTGGATGAAAATGCAGGTGGGCTGATTAGTAAGTTTGCAGATGCATGAAAATTGACAGAGCTGTGGATAGTGAAGAAGGTTATCAATGGATACAGCAGGATATAGATCAGTTGGAAATATAGGTGGAAAATTGGCAGGTGGTGTTTGATATAGACAAGTGTGAGCTGTTGCTCTTTGTGAGGTCAAATATAAGAGGAAACCATACAATAAATGGCAGGACCCTTAGAAGCATTGATGGACAGTGTGATCTTGGGGTGCAAGTTCATTCATCCCTGAAAATGGCAACACAAGTAGATATGATAGTAAAGAAGGCATAGGGCATACTTAACTTTATTGGTTAAGAGCAATGTGTATAAAAGTTGGCAAGTTATGTTGCAGCTGTACAAAATTTTGGTTAGGCTATATTTGAAGTATCGTGTGCTGTTCTGGTCACCACATTATAGGAAGGATGTGGAGGTTTTGTAGAGGATGTAGAAGAGGTTCACCAGAATGTTGCCTGGATTGGAGAGTATTAGCTATATTGGAAAGTATTTTCTATAAGGGACAATCTTGGATTGTTTTCTCTGGAGTGTCGGAGACTGAGGGGTGACCTAATAGAAATATATAAAGTTACGAGAGGTATAGGTAGGGTAGGTAGTCAGCCTTATTCCCATGGTGGAAATGTCAAATACTAGAGGGCATAGGTTTAAGGTTTAAAGGAAAAGTTTAAAGGAGATGTGCATGGCAAGTTTTCTTACACAGTGCTGCCAGAGGAGGTGGTGGAAGCAGATATGAAAACAAATTTAAGAAGCTTTTAGACAAGCACATGAAGAGTCAGAGTCTAGAGTGATGTAGCGGACATGCAGGCAAATGGAGTTAGTATAACTTGGCATCCTGGATGGCATAGACATCATGGGCCAAAGGGCCTGTACCTGTGCTGTAACTGTTCTATGTTCTAAAAGCAGAGAAAGAAAGGGATAGCACCAAGTTGGCAGATGCATGGCAGATAAAATTTAATGAAGGGAAGTGTGAAACAAATCATTTTGGTGGAAAGATTGAAGATGTACCATGTAATATGATGAGGGTGCAGGAAAAGAGAGACTTGGATGTATAGGTATTATGAATCTTTGAAGGTTGAGAAAGTGATTGAAAATATTTATTCCAGGCTTTATAATTAAAGACATTATTAGAGTATAAAAGCCAAGATGCTTTGCTGAAACTCTATAAAACACTGACTAGACTATAGCTAGTGTGCAATCATCCAGTTCTGGTCACTACACATTAAGAAAGACATGAGGATCCAGAAAAGAATAGGTAGAATATCCTAAGAATAATGCACTTCCATACAGTGGATAGACTGGAGAAGCTGGGATTATTTTTTCTTGGGGCAAAAGTTTGAGAGGTGATTTGATGAAACTGTTCAAATAATTGAGAATCTAGAGAAACTGAATAAAGGGAAATTGTTTCCATTGATAGATCTGCTGAGAACTAAAAGGCACAGATATATGGGAACTGACAAAAGAACCAGGCTGACCCAAGGTAAAACTTTTTCATTCAGTAAGTACTTATGATCTGCTTGAAAGAGTGGTGGAAACAGATTCAAAGGAGAACTGGATAAATTCTTGATCAGGAAAAATTTATAGGCTATGGGGAAAGAGCTGGGAAACTGATCAGATTGCATTGGTGTTGCAGTGAATAGCACGTGCTTCTTGGGCCAAATGGACTCATTCCATGCTGTGAGTATCCATAATTATTTGGTAGCAGAAACAAGGAGGTCATTTTCTTCAGAAAATGAGAAGCTTGTGCAGAGGAGAAAAATGAATCAATGAGAACAATCTGGCAAATTACTAAAACTAGCATTATACTTTTAAAAGGTCAGGAAGTGTCCAAACATATTACTGGGGCTCATTTCTAGAAAAAATGAAATAAAAAGCTGAAAGATACTAGGGATTTCTACTGAACCTTGTGCAGATTAATTTGAAGTATCATGTTTAATTCTGTTTTCTGTTTCGCAAAATAGATATTCAAACAATAGAAAGAATGCAGATAAAATACCATCAGATTTGTGGGGTCACAACTACTGAGAGTCTAACGTTCATCCATGATCATTTGCAGCCTCATCTTTATATTGTTTGCTATTCGTTCTGGAAGCAGTGACAGGCTGGTTCAATTGCTCCAGCCTGATATGTACTCGTGTTGAAAATTTCCTTAGGCACTTCAAGATCTAGGAAGGAAAGAACTGTAAAGTTCTCACAATTTGCCCAGGACTAGCTAGGTGAAGGGGTATCTCTAGTCAAAGAAGTGTTTGACTACCAATCATGGTCAGTTAATGCTCTTTGTTCCTTTTTCTTTAAGAGGAAATATAAAAAATAAGATAACATTTACCTTAATTGTAATTCTTATATTCACATTTATTTAAAATAATTGGTAAATTGGTTTTATTATTGTCACATGTACCGAGGCACAGTGAAAAACTTGTGTTGCATACTAACCATACAGATCATTTCACTACAACAGTGCATTGAGGTGGTACAAGGTAAAACAATAACAGAGTGCAGAATAAAATGTTACAGCACAGAGAAAGTACAGTGCAGGTAGACAGGTGCAAAGTCACAATGAGGTAGATTGCGAGGTCAAGAATCCATCTTATTGTACTTATAACAGCAGGACCAAAGCTGTCCTTGAGCCTGTTGGTATGTGCTTTCAGGCTTTAGTATATTCTGCCTGATGGAAGGGGAGAGAAGAGAGAATGTTCAGGGTGAGTGGATCTTTAATTATGTTGGCTGCTTTACTGAGGCAGCAAGAAGTACAGACAGAGTCCAAGGAGGGGAGGCTGGTTTCCGTAATGTGCTCAGCTGTGTCCACAACTCTCAGCAGTTTCTTGCAGTCATGGCAGAGCAGTTGCCATTCAAGCTGTGAGGCATCCCAATAGGATGCTTTCTATGGTGCATCAATAAAAATTAGTGAGGGTTAAAGGGGTCATTCCAAATCTCCTTAGTCTCCTGAGGAAGTAGAGGCACTGGTGAGGTTTCTTGGTGGTGGCATCAATGTGGTTAAACCAGGACAGGCTATTGGTAATGTTGACTCCTAGGAACTTGAAACTCTCAACCCTCTTGACCTCAACACCATTGATATAAACAGGAGCATGTGCATCGCCCCCCCTTCGTGAAGTCAATGGCCAGCTCCTTTGTTTTGCTGATATTGAGGGAAAGGTTGTTGTCATGACACCATGTCACTAGGCTCTCTATCTCCTTCCTGTACTCTGACTCATCATTACTTGAGATACGGCCCACTACAGTGGTATCATCTGTAGATGGAGTTAGAGCAGAATCTTGCCACCCAGTCATGAGTGTATAGCAAGTAGAGTAGGGTGCTGAAGACGCAGCCTTGTGGAGCACCAGTGTTGAGAATAATCATGGCAGAGGTGTTACTGATTGTGGTCTGTTGGTCAGAAAGTCAAGAATCCAGTTGAAAGGGAGGTGTTGAGTCCAAGGGTTAGGAGTTTGGTGGTGAGTTTGCTTGGAATCATAGTATTGAAGGCAGAGCTGTAGTCAATAAACAATAGTCTAACATAGGTGTCTTTACTGTCCAGATGCTCCAGAGATGAGTGTAGGGCCAGGAGATGGCATCTACCATAGACCATAGTTTCAGCAGTAGGCGAATTGCAGTGGTCAATGTTTTCCGGGAGGCTAGAGTTAATGAGTGCCATGAGCAGCCTCTTGAAGCACTTTATGGAAATGGATGTCAGAGCCATCAGGCAGTAGTCATTAAGGCATATCACTTTGTTTTTCTGAGTGATGATAGTTTCCTTAAAGTAGGTGGGAGCCTCAGATTAAAGCAGGAAAGGTCAGGATTAGGGTTAAGGTTGACCTAAACAGTAATTGGCTTCATGTTATTGGAGTGTTCAACTATCTGCATTTAGTAAAATAGGAAGAATATAAATTGGGACATCAGGAGATGATATATTCAGTTCACTTGAGACCTTTTCAATAATTTGATTGCAGAGTCTCGCTGCAAGATCTATGGAACTAAAAGGTACATATTCCTATTTACTGTTTTATTGTCTGTTGTATTTCCAGTTTAATATTCAGTTCCATTATCCTCAATACTAAATAACATAGTATTTATAATATGTAGCTAAGAGATGGTATTCATTTGGTACAACCACCCAAGATAAATTTCTGTCCATGAACTCCAGATAGAGAGTAAGGAATTAAGGATTTGCCCGCAAAAACCCTGAGATTATCTAGCGCAAACCAACTTTAGTAACAATGACTCTCTTTGAGATTTGGTGCACTCCACTGATTTCACTGTACTTTATACTTTATTTATACAGCACGGTAACAGGCCTTTCCAGTCCAATTACACCCATGTTAACCTACTAACCCATACGTCTTTGGAATTGCACTACTGTTATGGAGAGAGGTTGAGATCTCCTGCAGTAGACATGGCAAACCGTTAAGTGAGCTGGTGTTCAAAAGGCAAGACACCCAGCTGATAGATGAATGCTGGAAGGGGTAATCTGTCATCAGGACAAACCAATGCCCTAATGGCCCTTGCTGCACAAGTACTGAAAGCTTGCCAAGGCCCCTCCTTAGTTGACTGTATTTTAGCTGTAAAGCTCCAGAAGCATCCCTATGTAGCTTACTTATCTGTGAGTAAAATTTATGTGCACCCTTTTTTAGGCAAGCAGAGATTTACAGATTTATCAGCAGCTTTGCTTTGAGACTCATAAGGATGGTAATGGATTTCAGCGCTTGTCACCCATAACTCAAAAATATAAAATTCCCAGGCAGATCAATGTATTCCCAGAATCACTTTGCCAAGAGAATTCATTGTACCCAGAGAAATTAATTAAGACAGAAAAATCATTGGACTCAGGCATCCAGCCAAATCATTTGTATCCACAGAAATAACTGCATCTAGACAAACCACTGTACCAACAAAATCACTGTACAGAAATAAATCACTACAACTGAAAACACTGTAGGATCTCAAATCTGTACCCATGCTGTAGTCAAATATATCACTGCAGCAAACAACATCATTGCACTCAAACAAATCACAGTCCTTGTTGAATCATTATATTAAAGCCTCATTCACAGGAATTAGTAGCAATAGTTTGCAGTGGTTGTGATTAAACAGGAATTGGGTTAATTGTGAATTTTACCCCCCCCCCACCCCACCTCACCCCACGATTTGTGAGTATAATCTAAGGGGTAGTTGATGACAATGTGGGGACAGTAGAATGGGTGTTGTGTAGGGGTCTTTAATTTGGGTCATGATAAAGGGAGCAGATGAGAGGGCATGTCTGCATGCAGGTTTAGGAGAAAACAGCAATTAGGGTCATTCAGTTTCCCTGCTAATTTTAATGAGATTCCTGCTAAAATAAAAAGCACACTGAACTGCAGCCTTCCACCTGCCCATTCTGCAATGGATATCCAATGTGAGATGCATTATTATGGGTGGAAATAGTCAGCCTGTATGTAGGATCATACTAAACACACTCAGCAATTCAACAGAATCTATGGAGAGAAAACCAAAGATGCTGCTTCAGGTCAGTGACCTTTCATCAGACCATTCCTCAACTCCATGTTTTGACTCTTCACTTGCCCCATTACCATCCTATTTTGTTTTTCAATATAATCTCTTTTATCATTGATCTTTCCTGCCTTCCGCACAATCTCAGACCTTCCCCCTCACTCTTTCCTTCCATCTTCCCATTCCTTGCCTCTGCATTTGCATAAAGCATGTTATGTCAATGCTGGTGGGTCCTGGCAGCATGTTCTATTTTAAGTTTACAGCATCTGCGGTATTGATAAGAAATAGACAGGCCACTTTAATATTCTCTTGCATTTGGCCAAAAGTTTTCCCAAGACAACAATGATGAATCCATCAGGAAATAAGAGATCTCACAATTTATTGAACAACACAAATAAATGAAGTAAACCAGTTTAGAAAGTAGGCATGTTAATTAAAAAAAAACACCAAACAGTGTCAATGTGGTATTTATAAGGAAGAAAGAAGGTGTTGACAGAAACCAATTACAGTGATGTATCCTTCTGCACCTTCCTCATACTCTGTGTCTTTTAGAAACTCATTAACAATTCGTGGGCAGATGACACAGGGAATTATTCACTCAGAAAGATCTCTCTGTTAATCCACAATGGGCTGTCACTCCAAACTGCAGGCTAGTCTATGTATATGTGTTCTGGTCACATTAAATTTAATTGGTTCAGTTCTCCCAATGACTCAACAGATAAATGTGTTTCATGGTTTAAAACTAAGCCAAACAAATAAGGATTGTTCCAGGTTTAAATCCCAGATTTTGTTGATCACACTTGCATGTCAGTAGAGGTGCTACAAAGGCCTCAAGTAGTAAAGAATATAATCAACCAGAGTTCACACCTAATTACTGGCTTGTGATCCTCACCAAAATGTCTGCTAAAGGTAGCTGGCAAGAAATTAGAATCATTTGTACTTGTTTTTTTAGGTGCTTTGACTGTCCAAGAGCTCCAAAGTATGTCCATGGCATGCATGCATAATTGTGGACTAAAGGATGCCCCTCACCATGTTGGTGAAAGCATTGGAAACATGAACTGAGATTGTATCCAGAGCAGGCAGATCATGATTTCAATTTTTTCCCATACAGTTTGATATCAGCACTACAATTTAGGAGCACAGCTAACAGCAAGAACATCACGATTAAAGGTATTGTTCACAATGTACTTTCTTTTGACTGCTGTAAATACTCTAGCTATTAAGTATGGTTTTTATTTTCCTCAATTTCCAAAACTTTACAAAGAATGCCATTAGATGCTGTAGGACTGTTCTGACTTCAAAGGTACTGCATAATTCAGTTGCTCCCAAACATTGGACAGTGAATGGCTGAATGCCTCTCAGCAAGAAACCATATCCAACCAGGATATTCAGAGAGCAAGTCATCTTCTTGAGTATCAATGGAAACTGTGTGTGATGAGTTTTGGCTTCAGTAAACAGCTCCTTGCTGCGATCTGCTGCCTTCTGCAGCCACGTACAATTTCAGAGCAGGAAAAGGACTTCACAGAGACCATGGCAATGAGCTGGAAATGTTGTTGTCATTCACCAAGGGCATTCATGAAGGGCATTCATCTACCCTTTGAGTTTGAAGATGACCATGGCATCACTGGTTAGTTTGCAGCACTTACCAAATTGCAATCAGCCAACCTGAGCTTTGAACTGTCTGTGGCACATTGAACAAAAGATGCCTTATTGGTGGCATGATTGATAGGGGATATGTTGTGTTGCATGTGCTTCTGCTCTGCCTTAGCATAGTTCTCTGCCTATAAACTGCACAAAGAATCTTCTTAGATTCTGGGACAATATTCAAGAACAAAAAGGGAGTAATTGAAACCTTAATTCTGGGGTCCTTGAGAGAGTTTCCCTCCTTTAGTTTATTATAAAAGACTATTGATATGCCTGTATCTGGAATCCTGGTGATATGGCCTGCCCTTCTCATTTGTGATTTTATCATAAGAGGGTGTTGTTTAGGATTGAAAACCTGTGTCACAATCTCATTGTCTGTAACATTAACCTATCATCATGTTTTCATCAGTTTCCTCAGATAGGCCATTAAATATAGTTCAGCCGTATAGCTTGATATCTGTAGGCCATCCTGGTTTGCCATACACACGTCAGTATTAACAACACCAGTTCTGATGTTATTCCCACACATTTGCATGTCTTATCTTTGACAGAAGATCCATTGGGCTTAATGCTGGCCTCCAAGTGAACAATCGTATTTTGTTCAGTTCCTCCTCCCCAGATTTCCCTGCACTCTTACAACGTATTCTCTCTCACACATGCCTATCAAATCACCTTTTTTCTTTTTGTCATTAATCTGCACTACAGGGTGACTTACAGCAGACTTTAAACCTACAACTTTGCCTTTGGGAAACGGGAGGAAACCAAATCACCCATAGGAAACCCACTCAGTCACAAAGTCCAGACAGACATCCTCAAGATCCCTGGAGTTCTGAGGCAAAAGCACTAACCTCTATGCCACCCACAGCATGCCAAAGGCCACATTTACAATTCTTGCATGGATTAAATCATTGACATGAACAAAGAAGAGGACTATGCTGTAGTTAATCTACCAAAGGTGTTAAGGAGCGAATCACTTGTAGCAGGTAGATTGGTAAGGATGAAATTAAGTAGGTTTACCTATTACGTTGGTTCACTCACCACCTGTCACAATCCATTCAGGAACTAACACCTCAGTCACTGCTGTGTTACCAAACTACTCTTGCTGATAGATATTGAAGTCCCCCTCCTGGAGATACTGAGCAGATCCTATGTCCTTGTTCTTCCAAGTACAACATGGAGAAGCACTGATTCGTTAGCTGAGTGAGGATAATCGGTGGTAATCAGGAGGAGGCACGAGATTTCATGTTTTCTTGATTTAGATTGAAGATTCCCAGGGCTATTGCAACCCACCTACATTCTATTCTTGACTTTCCCTCTAGCGGGTTACCCTGTCAGTGAGATAGGATTTACCCAGAGATTTTGATAAAGGAGTCTGGCTCATTGGAGGATATGATTTTGTGAGAACAATTAGGTCAGCCTGTTTCTTGATGAGTCTGTGAGACAACAATCCGAATTGAGACACCAGTCCCCAGATGGTTGTAAGGAGGACACTGTAAGGTCAACTCTGCTGGGAGATATTTTTGCATGTCCAATTTCAGTGCCTACTTTGATGGTTTTGTTTTAAATAGGGGCAATTATAAATTATTGATTGTTGATTGAAGATATTGTTGAAGATATTCAGTTCATTACCGCAGTCAATAGACAGTGTGGTGCCATTCACATTTAATAGTAGAGATGCTCCTGATAATTGTGGCTTATAGAATGCCCTCAGAACATGATAGAAATCCATCATGAGGGAACTAGAAGTGCCTGCAGAAACTCATAGTTTGCCATCTAATTTTACATAAGAGTAGGTAACTTAATTTCATCTCGTTGCCAGAGATTAGTTTACAGAGACAGTATGTGCCATCAGAAAAAAAGCAATAGGAATAGGTCATTTAGTCCTTGAGTATGTCTTTTCATTCACTGAGATTATTGTAACCTAATTCCAAATATCTTTCTTTGTTACAATTTCCATAACACCCTTAGTAAACAAAAATCTATCAATCACAGATTTAAAATTAACAATTGACTTAATGTCAATGACCATTTATGAAAGAAGTTCTAACCCTTGCTGTATGTAGAAGTGTTTCTAACATCGCTCCTGAAAGTCCTATTTAGTTTTTAGGCAATGCCTCTTAATCCTATATTGTCTTACCAATAAATATAGTTTTTCTCTGTCTATCCTATCTATTTACGTTAATGTCATTGATATCCATCACAAAATTCTAATTTCCAAAGAAAACACCATAATTTGTGTGGAGTCCAAGTACCATTCTGCTAAGTTAAAGCCGCATTCTATGTAAGGCCATATTTTCCTGTTGTTTGGATAATTAGGCAGCAACTGCCTGTTGATTGGATAGGCCTGTAAATTGGATGATGAAGCAGCAGCTGCCAATAAAAAGAAGTTAGGGTCAAGCGGAGCGGCCATTGTGTG
>JARFYF010000112.1:72154597-72164891 GCA_030265395.1 Rhina ancylostomus | reverse complement strand
ACTCTCAACAATCCATACGTGGATTGCAGTGACAGTCACAGTTATTGTTTCTCATCCATTGACAGAGAAAACAAGCAAGCTGGTGTCTCTCTCTCTCACTCTCTCTCTCTCCCTCTCTCTCTCTCTCTCTCTTCTGACCGATTCCGACTGGCTGTTCCACCAGCGTCATGACATCCTTTATCTTCTGTTGATGTAAGCACACGCACACGCACACACTATAGTAAAGGGACCTTCACTAATAGTAATCTAGTCTGTAACACCTCCCATCTCAAAAGAATTTTTTTCCCAAAAAAAATTCAACCGTGCATACAGTTAGTAATGTTAATAATTATTACTCTATGCAGAATATCAGATTAGTACAGATACATGTTTCCCATTTAACATCGGGAAAGTCATGGCTAATTGCCTTCCATGTGACTATGTGTCATATCACATTTTCATACTTCCATTTTATCCATTTTCAAACAAAATTAATTCTCTCACATATTGACCTTGTTGCAATTTGAATTCTTCCAATTTTGTTTCAAGGTTTCTGAATTCATGTTTGCTTATCATCCTTGTTCTACCATTGCTTAGTCTACCATAACATTTAACCTTCAAATTTTCAGACACTTTAATGTCAACAGAATTGGCCACAACTGTTTTTTTAAAAGATTTTTTTAACACTTCCTCCTCAAATTTTTTGACACGATGAAGGAAGGCAAGGTTAAATTGTATTTATTTTAATGCAAGGACTCTGAATAACAAGGCAGATAGACTTAGTACATTGATCAGCACGTGGGAATATGATGCTATTGCTATCAAGGAGACATGGCTGAAAGAGGGGCAGGACTGGCAACTCAACATTCCAGAGTGTAGAGTCTTCAGACATGACAGTGCAAAGTGTGGTGGAAGGATGTAAAAGGGGAGGAGGCATTGGACTGTTGATTAAAGAGTCCATTACTGCGTTGGAATTAGAAAGACATCAGAAAGAGGGAGAATATTTGAGAAGGCTTTTCAAATGAGGTCGCATAGGGGTAGAGCTTAGGAACAAAAAGGGGGAGATCACTTTGGTTATACTACTGGTCTCGAACAGTCTGCTGGAGTCAGAGAAGATATAGACAAATTGTGCAGAGATGTAAAAGTAATCAAGTTATAGTGGTGGAGGATTTCAACATCCTCAGTGTTATCTGGGAATCTTTTTAGTGTGAAAATCTCAGGGTGGGAGGGGGGTTGGATTTTTAAAGTGCACCCAGGAGAGCTTTTGACCCAGTCTGTAGATATCCTGCTGGAAAAGGGGTAGTACTGGACCTATTGTTAGGGAATATGACAAGGCAATTGGTTGGAGTGTCAATGGGAGAGCATTGCAGAGACAGTAACCAAAACTGTAAGTTTCAAGGTAGTTATGAAAAGAGTTAAGGATTTAAGTCCTGGGTAGGGGGAAGGCCAATTTCAATATTATAAGACAGGACCTGGCAAAACTAGACCATAAGCAGCCACTTACAGGTGGGTCTACAACCAACAAGTGGCAAGTGTTTAAATAGGAAATAGTGTGAATTCAGGGCCAATGTGTTCCCCCAAGGGTGAAAGGAAATGACAGCAAGTCCAAGGAACCTAAACAAAATGAGGAAATTAAAGTTAACATGATTTTTTCTTGCTTTAGGCCATGTTGCATTGAACAAACTTTTCCAATTTTTCCCTCAGGAAATTTTGTTTGTTTTGCAGCTTTCTTAAAAGGACTTCCAGTTGCTTGTAATTTGGGAACATTTTGCTGAGACAGAGCATTACTCTCAAAGTTTATTGCCATACAGTCAAAAAAAAAGAACTAATTTACAGATCCTTGTGAAGTAATTACTGAGAGCAGCCTGAGGATAAAAGAAACTTGTTCCCTGGTAACCTTCCCCAAGCAACATCATAGCATCATTTTGTTACAAACCATCGAAGAAATGTTGATAATAATGAACTTCAATTGATCTCTTGTGTTGTTATGAAGCATGACAAACCAGGAATGTGAATTCATTCAAGGGGACAAAACAAAATAGTGCAGAATTGTGGCTCAGAGTGTGAGATGTGGATTATACTGCCAGATGGAAGTATGCCAGCAATCACAGCCTTTCTAATTATCTGAACTCACACAGAACGCCAATAAGCCAGCAGTTCTAAGGTGTTTCCTATGACACTTGTTATCATGTGGTCATTTTTTATTAGGGCTAGCAACAATTATTTCACTGCAATCATCAATTAATTATCTCTTTTATTTGCCTTCCAATTCACTTCTGCTACCATTGGGAAGAGTAGCTTGCCAGTCTATTAATTATGAACACGAGAAGCAGAAATTAATCATTGCCCTGTGCTTTTTACCATACATTTCAAAGTCCTGTAGCAGGATTAACTTCAAATAACTTACCTTTTAAAAAAAATACACAAACATACATTCAAAATAACCAATTTTTGTCTTGTGAAACGAAATAGATATCACCTTATTGTTTCTTTGAAGGCTCTGAAGGTTGAGGAGCGTTGTCATTATTTGAATTATATAATTTGATTCAAAAGTATTAGTATCTTTAAATGTGGCCATTAATTATTGGTGTCATGTATCATAGCCAGTTAACTAGGAAAACATTATCCTGCATCCCTTGTTCACCTCTTCATCCATGAGTCACATGTTCATGGCTGATGGCTGATCATAGAATCATACAGTGCAGGGGGAGGCCATTTGGTTTCTTAAGCCTGTACTAGTTCTTTGGAAGAGCTATCCAATAAATCCCACCCACTGCTCTGTTTCCACAAATCCACATTTTGGTTTCCTTCAAGGATTTATCTAAATTTCCTTTGCACATGGGAGTCAGCCATAGCTCAGCTGGCCACATATTTTCCTCTGAATAAGAAGGTTGTTGGTTCTAGTACAGCTCCAGAGACTTGAGCACAAATATATCCAGTACAGGCCTTCCCCAAGTTACGGGACAGTAGGAAATGTGGCCACAAACCAAGTCCCCACATGGCAGAAGGTGCCTGCAGCCTCGCAACAACGGCAAGTCCATCTCTCTCATCCCCAAATGCACATTCGTTTGTATGGGCTGTACACAAGTCAGGCATTCGTAACCTAGGGAGAACCTATACAGTATGGAGGGAGTGCTGCATTGTCATGGGTGCAATCATTTGGATGGACTGTTGATCCGAGGCCCCAAACTGGTATTGGTATTGGTTTATTATTATTATCACTTGTACCAAGGTACAGTGAAAAACTCATCTTGTATACCGATCGTACAGGTCAATTCATTACACAGTGCAGTTACATTGAGTTAGTACAGAGTGCATTGAGGTAGTATGGGGTAAAAACAATAACTGTACAGAGTGAAGTGTCACAGCTACAGAGAAAGTGCAGTGGAGGTAGACAATAAGGTGCAAGGTCACAACAAGTTAGATTGTGAGCTCAGAGTCCATCTCATCGTTTAAGGGAACCATTCAATAGTCTTATCACAGTAGGGCAAGCTTGAGGGGTTGAGTAGCCTACTACTATTTCTATGTTATTATAACATCAAAAGCAGCCACTGGTGCTGCCAAATCCCAAAGATTGCATTTTTCCATGCTGCCAGATCCTATGGTTCTCCGAGTCCTTTGACATTCCAGGGCAGCACTCCACACATATTGCCCCAAAATGCTCAAGGATTTCTCTACAGTTGCCACAATTTGGATATCTCTCCTGAGTAATGCCACAATTGTGTATACCCTTTAATTATGGTGGTCTGAAATCTCTGCCTGTTGTGCTATCATAACCTAGTGCTAGCAAACCCCAGGAGGTTCTGGCGTTGCCATACTGCATTACCCATTCCAGGTAAACAAGCAGCTATTCCAAGGATTGTAGTTGACGAAATGACAGAATTTTTTCTGTTTTAATCACAGTATATATCATTCCTTATTCTGTATCACATTTAAAAGTATATGACCTACAAATTTGATGATACCAAATGAAAACTGACGCAGAGTAGATTAATTCAAGGGACAGTGTTAGGGTGTGTTGATTAATGGAGCAGTGTTAGTGGGGGGTGAGGGGGGAGTTAATCAAAGTGTGAGTTGATTAAAGGAATAGTGGATCATAGAGGCTCATTAAAGAAATGGGTTAGTTTGCATGCATTAAATATGTGGGCTGGATAAATCACCAAGATCACTGTGAACTGATAATTTTATGGAGTCAATATGGGTTGATTAGAGCCAAAGCTTTGTTGTATCTGTTCTCCGTGGAAGTGCACTGACTATAAAATAGTATATTGAAACTCTTTACCAAAAATCAGTTTAAATTCAAATGTCAGCAAGCCATTAGTGAGATTATTTGCCATTCGATATGAGCTAAATTAATCTATTTAACATTCAGTGTGAGTGGGTGAGCCTTTCCGCATTCAATGTAAATTGATGAATGTTCATCCATTTAGTCTGAGGTAAGTATATTTTGAACTAAAGTTAACCCTTTCCCCATTCAGTGTGAACTGATAGAGCCATTCCACCATTCAGTATGAGCTGAGTGAGCACCTCTCCCATTTAGTCTGAGATGAGCGAGCTTCTTTTCCATTCAGAAATGTTGGAAATTAAGGTCTTTTTCAGAAGGAATAGGGTTGTAATGACTTTAACTAACTCGTGATAGCTGGGATAACTATATTGACCACTCAGAATTGGAGGTGATTCTAAGAATACATTTTATTTGTATTCTAAGATGCTATGAAAAACTAATGAGCAAAGGCTTAGTTCTGAAAAGAGATTAGTGCAAATAATAGAGTTCATCAAAACAATAAAGAGAGAATTTAAAAAGTGCAAAAATAATAAAGAGATTAGTAAAAAATAAATGAAATTATGAGATCAAAATGCTGCATTGTTGAAGTAGCTGTCTTTCTAATGATGAGATAAAGATCGTACCTCAAGCAAACTTCAAGTTTCAGCTCAAATCTTTATGCATTCACAAACAAAAGCTTTTTTAAAGCCAATGAAATCAGGAATTGGGATAGAATGTAATTATTTATTACTTATTTATATTTTTCTTTATAGTAAACTGACATGTATTTACAAGTGTTATCCTACTGCAGTTTTATTGATGGAGCTGAAAGTGTGTTTATTGCAAAATTTAGGGATGATTTTACAATTTTCAGTTCTCCACTTGTGAGGTTATTTGTGAAAATAGCTTCAAAAATCTAGTTCCAGAGATGTGCATTAGTAAATAAGTTATTTTAAAGCAACTTGTGTGCTTTAAAACAAAGGATTAATTTGCAAAGTCTCCTTGAATGGCATTGAGTGCAATGGGTCAAAATTCATTAACCTCATTATCTGGATCTACAAATATGGTCTGGTTGTGAATGGGATTGGCTTCAGACTGGTAGTAAATTAGATTTAAAATTTGTTCACCTTTTGCGCTGGTATACTAATGTAAATTCTTCCTCAAGATGTTAAACCTAGTCCTATATGTCTAAAAGATCTCAAGGCATTACTTTCCAATGTCCCACCCAGAATTCATTCCATGTTCAATAACACAAAACAGATTAACTGGCCCTTGTTCTTTTAAGTCATAGTGTGTACAGAATAACTGCCCTGTGTGCCTATGTAGTATAAACATTTCAAGAGTAATAATTTGCTTTAAGCATTATTTAAGTGTAAATTCTTTCTTCGCAGTCAGAATAAATTAATGGTTTGAACCAAAAAGGAGTAAACCTTAGACCAAGTAGAAATCTAGCTCAAATTAATCAAATGGGAACATTAGCCAATAAAATTATAGACTAGCAGAAAGAGAATTTTAATTACAAATTGGGTAAGGTATAAAATAGAGAATATACTAGGCAGGAATACTTTTACTACAAGAATAAATTAGAGTCAGGCTATTCTGCAGGGGGTGATTCACCTGCTAATTCTTTAAAATCTGTCTAACAAGGCTCAAGTCCAGAAGTTGATCCACTTGTTTAGATCAGTACATCCCAGAATAATGAGTCCACCTGATTAGCATCTGATCCACTATCCCTACCACCTTTTCAGCTTTCCACCCTGTACATAATGTGTACCACTTGTAAAATGCATCATAGTAACTCAGAAAGGCTTCTTTAACAGCTGTTCCCAAACCTTCAAACTCAGCCATTTAGAAGGGCCAGGGAAGCAGATGTGTGGGAAATACAGTTCCCTCCAATTTTCTAACGAGGAAATATATTGTCGATTCTTCATCATTCATGGGCCAAGTTCCAGATCTTGTACAACAGTGCTGCAGGAGGGCATTCACCATATGGAATCGAGTGATCTAAGACAGCAGCTTACCATTGACTTGGCGTCTATTTGGGATGTGCCTGATCTTGGTTGCCCGCATCCACTGAATGAATTAAAAGAAAGGAGAAAAAAAATGTTTTCTTAGATTTTAATAGTAGTAAATCAGCAATATATGTCATCCTAACTCTGTTTGTTTTTATTTGCAAGTCCCATCTTTGATTATGTAATGCCATGCTGTGCCAGTTTCACCACGTGCTAGTCTATTGATCAATTGAAAGACCTCGCAGCTGCAAACACCAAGATTCATAGCTAGCATCTCAGTATCAATTGGCTGCTGAGTACAAGATGTACTCTTCTAGCTACTGTAGAATGTTGCATATCGAAGAATGGATGATGCAGGGAATGGAGAGAAGAACCTGAACAGGCTAGTGGAGAACGGTACTTACCAGCTTTGTCAAAGATGCCAAGGACATCATCCAGGGCTATAGCCAACTGTGCCTGGCAGGAGGTTTTCAGGGTCTCTATAAGGAGTTGTACTACAAAAGTGCAATCTATGAATGCCTGTCCTTTGGGAAATTTGCACATTTAGTATCAAATCCCCATGTCCACTCTGTCTAGTCCTGCAAGCTGATGGAAAAGTAGCTGAAGTTTACTTTCCTTCAATGACTTTCCTAATAGTGAGGTCCTAGAGGACTGGCGAGTGGCTAATGTTGTTCCTCTATTTAAGAAAGGAACAAGGGAAAATCTGGGAAACTATAGACTGGTGAGTCTCACGTCAGTTGCAGGAAAATTGCTGGAGAAAATTCTTAGAGATAGGATACATGAGCTTCTGGAATCCAATGGCTTGATTAGAGAAAGCCAGCATGGCTTTGTACGGGGCAAATTATGTCTTACTCACCTGGTTGAGTTTTTTGACAAGGTGATGAGTGAGATCGAGAAAAGCAGAGCTGTGGATGTCATCTATATGGACTTCAGTAAAGCATTTGACAAGGTCCCACATCATCAATTAATCAAGAAAGTTCGGATGCGTGGGGTCAGTGGAGAATTGGCTGTGTGGATCCAGAACTGGCTTGACCATAGAAGACAGAGGGTGGTGGTCGAAGGGACTTATTCGGGCTGGAGGCCTGTGAGTAGTGGTATTCCACAGGGATCTGTACTGGGACCTCTGTTGTTTGTGATGTACATAAATGACCTGGATGAGTTTGTTGATGGATGGGTTGGTAAGTTCGCAGACAATACCAAGATTGGTGAAGTTGTGAATGGTGTAGAAGACTGGCGATGGATACAGCATAATATAGATCAGCTGCAGATGTGGGCAGAGAAATGCCAGATGGAGTTTAACTTGGATAAATGTGAGGTGTTGCACCTTGGTAGGACTAATGTCAAGAGGCAGTACACTCTTAAGGGCACTCTTAACACTGTTGAAGAGCAGAGACACCTTGGGGTACAAGTCCATGACTCATTGAAAGTGGCTACACAGGTAGATAGGTGATTAAGAAGGAATGCTTGCATTTATTAACTGAGGTATGGAGTATAGAAATCAAGAAGTTATGATGCATCTCTATAGAATGCTGGCCAGGCCGCATTTAGAGTATTGCACGCAATTCTGGTCATCTCACTCCGGGAAGGATGTCAAAGCTTTAGAGAGGGCGCAAAGGAGGTTTACTAGGATACTGCCTGGATTAGAGGACATGTGCTATCAGGAGAGGCTGGACAAACTTGGGCTTTTTTCTCTGGACCAATGAAGGCTGAGGGGTGATCTGTTGGAAGTGTATAAAATTATGAGGGGCTTATATATGATGAACAAGCAATATCTTTTTCCCATTATTGAGTGATCCAAAACCAAAGGCCATGCATTTAAGGTGAGAGGGGGTAGGTTCAGGACAGATGTGAGGGATACGATTTTTACTGAGAGAGTGGTGGATGCCTGGAATGCATTGCCTGATAGGGTGGAGGAGGCAAATTCATTGGAGGCTTTTAAGAGGGGCTTGGATGGGCACATGAATGAGAGGTTGAAGAGGAATATGGGTATTAGCTATGTCGGCACAACATAGTGGGCTGAAGGGCCTGTTCTGTGCTGTACTGTTCTATATTCTAAAGCATTAATGTGCAGTAAACTGCCATGTGCCAATGACAAATAGCAGCAACCTGGAATAATCTTGTGACTAGGAAGCTGAGAATGAACTTGACCTCTACAGGAAAATCAGTGAAGGGTGTGTATGAGCCTATATTTAACGTCACAATCTCAATTAAATCTTGGTGAAGCTGAGCTTGCATTAACATTGCTCCTCAGAGAAGTCTAGGCATGAGAATGGTTTACTGACAATTTGGGTGGATGAGATCTTGGGCCATCCTTCTTGTGTAAGCCCTATGGTTGTCCATATTATCTCCGATGTCTATAGCCTATCTCCATGCCACCCAGCACAAGGGATGTTAGGTGAAGGCAATTCTCCACTGGAACTCTGTTTTGAGTGCAGAAAGCATTTGGATTTGCAAGGAAGGCTCAGAGTTAAGTTCTAGTGAAGTGTAGAATAAGCAGCGAGGCTGCAAAGTGCTGTGGAGCAGCCCGGCAAAGAATGTTTGCCTGTTGGTCCTTTAGTTAGCATGATTTCATGGAAACAGAGTTAGTGAGTGCCGATTGCTCTGTGAGTAATTAAGATGGGTCATTGGTATTGGTTTATTATTGTCACATGTAACAAGACAGTATGGGAAGTTTATGATTGCATGTCATCCAGTCAGATCATACAACACATAATTACATCAAAATAGTAAGAAGAAAAACAAAATGCATAATGTAGTGTTGTAGCTACAGAGAAATGCAGTGCAGGTAGACAAATAAAATGCAAAGGCCACAACAAGATAGACTGGGAGATCAAGAGTTCATCTTTAGCATATGAGAGATCCATTCAAGAGTCTGACAACAGTAGGATAGAAGCTGGTACACATTCTCAAGCTTTTGTATCTTCTGCCCAACAAGAGAGGGGAGAAGAGAGAATGACCAGGGTGGGAAGGATCCTTGAATATCATGGCTGCATTGACGGGGCAACTGGAAGTAGAGACGGAATCAGTGGAGGGGAGGCTGGTTTGCATTCATGACTGGGCTGCATTCACAACTCTCTGCAATTTCTTGCAGTCTTGGGCAGAGCAATTGCCATACCAAGCTGTGAAGCATCTGGATAGAATTTGTCTATGGAGCATCTGCATTTCTCACCCCACTGAATTTGAACATCTTGCTGGAGACACCATTCTTGGTTGTTGTGCAGTTGTTGTTGAAAGTAATTTTCAAAACTACAGTACTTGTTTTGGTTTTAGAAGGGAATTCTAGACATCTTTAAGAATAAAATATGGGAGGAACTTTAATATTTGGAAAATAAATGTTACATACAGATTTTTTTTATATAAGCAATTCTGGGGTACATTCCAGAATACTAGATTAAAAATCAAATAGTAGTCAGTACCCAGAATTTTCCAATTTCTTTTGAAATAGGTAACATATCAAAAACTGAAAGATGGCAAATATTATACACTAATTCAAAAGATTTTTGTAAAGGTGAGAATTTCCCATGCTTACAAATATACATAGGGTGCAGTTCTCCTTATGTTACACCTGCTTTGTTACCTATTTGTCTTGGAAGTCTTCACCTATTTTCCAGAGAAAAAGAAGTCCCCCCTCCTGGTAATTTTCTTCTCGAGGGCCTCCATAGTTATGGTCTAAATATCTTCCCTTAACTCTTAGTCACCATCTTCACTTTAAAGTAGTGACTGAGAGCTATGGCTAAAATAGCAAAACGCACCAAGCCATTAAGACGTGTTGATTGCCTTTAGATGAGTCACAGGCATTCCATTTCCTGTATCTTAATTGGCATGCTCTGTTTAATGAAAACAGCTTGTTCACTGTGGCTCATGCCTCTGGCTGACATCATCACACATGTATATTCGGCACTTTGCCCATTTTTTTGGCACTAGAATTTCTCCCCAATTGTCTTTTTGCATTTGAGTTCCTTAATTTTTTTTCACTTGAATGGTTATTTTTGTATTTGCTACATTAAAAGACCGTAGGTGCTCTCCCCCTCTCCCCCTC
>JARFYF010000112.1:72134908-72145759 GCA_030265395.1 Rhina ancylostomus | reverse complement strand
CCACCCTTCCCTTCTGAGCAGCAGTACCAGTCCCAGTGCCAGAGACCTGGTTACTGCAGCTCGGCCCCTGCAGGTCATCCCCCTCAACAGCCTCCAAGGGAGAAAACCTGTTTCTGAGGGGAACAGCCTCCGGGGTTCCCTACTCTGCCTGCCTGTCTGACTTCTTCTTTCTCTTCCCTCCCCTGACAGTCACCATTCTATCTGCCACCTGGACCCCAGAAGTACCTGCTCTAAGGGGGTGACTGTCTCCTGATGTACCGTGTCTACATAAGTCTCCCCCTCCCTGATGCTGCGCAACATTTGAAGCCGTGACTCCAGCTCATCTACTCTGAGCCGAAGTTCCTCCAGCCTCAAGCACTTACTGCAGATGTGGCCATCGTGGAGCACAGCATGGTCCACAGACTCCCACATCAAACAGCTGCAGCATATGACCCTGTCCTCCATCTGACTACCTTTTCTCCCCCTAGTTAATAACACCGACAAATCTATAATATACAACAGGGAAACCTTACCTTTACTTACTTACCAGCTACTTACCCTCCTTGCCCCTTCAAGCTGAAGCCCCTTGAGCCAAAGCCCGACCACTCTGCTTCCCCCTCACTCCGCTGCCCGCTCCAACGCTGCCTGCTCTATAGGCTGTTTGCTGTTTTAAACTGTCCACGCCGCACCTGCACAGTCCAGCCCCCACTCGACCAGGTAAAAAAAACTTCTTAAACCCTTAAAAAATGTCCTTATTAAAATCTAACCCTGATACTTATAACCTGACTAAAAACTAATCCTTTTACTTAAAACCCTAATAAAAATGATGAAAAGAAAAACTTAGCTGCTTAGCTGCTCCGAAGTCCTCGACGCCTGCGAAGTTTTTTTTCTCTCCGCTGTTTTAAACTGTCCGTGCTACGCCTGCGCAGTCCAGCCCCCTCTCAGCCAGGTAAAAAAAACTTGGTGGCATATTCAGAATTTATTGTCAATCTCTAATCGCCCTTAAGGAGCTGCCTTTTTGAGCCACTATGGCCCTTGTGGTAGGGGCATTTACACACCACTGAGGATGTAGGAAATTCCAAGATTTTTCCCCAGTAAAAATGAAAAAAATGCAGCAATATATTTCCAAGTCTTGACTGCATGTGATTTGGAAAGGAATTTGCAGATGGTCAATTTACACATATCTGCACCCCTAGATGCTGAAGTTACAGGTTTTGGAAAATGTTATTGAGCAAGCCTTGGCAATTTGTAATAATTCATCTTGCAGTTGGTACAAACTGCCATCACTATGTTTCACTGGTGGAGGAAGTGAGTGTTTAAGGTAGTGAATTGAGACCTTGTCAAGTGCATAGCTTGCTTCTGAATAGTAGTGAGCTACCTCACTATTTTTGGAATATTCAATCCCATTGTAGAATGACCTTGCAGAGGCAGTAGGTAAGTCACTAACTGCAGAATTTAACTAGTTCTTCTGAACATGTATTTATGTGACTGTTGCAGGTAAATTTCTAGTTAAAGGCAGTCTTCTGCATTCACACCCGTAAGTGTGGGAATCACCAGTGGAAATGCCATTGAATGTGATGTCAAATGTGTTACTCAAAATTCTGACTATCAATTAAATCTATTGTGAAGTCAAAGATTAGAAGTGAGGGTATGCAGTGCAACATAGTTTTATCTTGCATGAATGAAAAGATGTGAACTGGTACTCGCAACATAAGGACTTGCAGCTGGCATTGTTTCCAACTTTACCAGATCCCGCTACCTGGCCAGGAGCTATAGTTGGATATCTTGTAATTAGGACTGAGTCAACAGATATAAAAACAGAAAATGTTTGAGGTTCTCAACAGGTCAGATAGTATTTGGGGAGAGAGAAAAACATTGCTTATCACTTCAGTTTAACTCTGTTTCTCTCTTTGCAGATGCTCCTTGACTTTCTGAGTATTCCTGGCATTTTCTGTTTTATTTCAGACTTCCAAGATCTTTTTTGCTTTTCAATTACTGAGTCAAGAGATGCCTTGTCATAAGTTTGCTGGGTGCACTGCCAGATGGCAGTTGTGTAAAGGGCTGTCAGAGTTCTCCGTCAGGGAGCTGAGCCTGCAGTTCCCTTAGACCGGTAGATGTATATTTCACATTAAAGTTTTCCATTTGAATATATGAATTATACCAGGCTATGCATTTATAGAATTTGACATTTTTGTGATGAGGGATACACTTAATTAAGCAAACATTTCAGCTTCTTTGAGAGAATGGTGTTCGCAGACATGATATTTTTGAATTCTTTTGTTTCCTTTCACCTTGTCTTTCCTCATTTCGATTCTAGGGGCCAACGCAAAGAAACAGGGCGATGATCTTGCTGATAATGATGGCGATGAAGATGAAGGTATTTTTCAGTGCTCGAAAATGGTGCATGACTGCAGAACAGAATCTTTTCTATACTTCTTGATTTTTAAGTTTCTTTTTTGGGGAGATTTTTAAGGTGCCAATGTGCATGTTTCCTTGCACTTTTTTTCTAAACCCTCAGCGCATTTTTTCCATGCAATACATGCCTTTAAAAAGGGAAAGATTTAATGATTTGAATTTGTATTCATGTGGCTGAAACAAAAGCTGCATCACTGGGAAATAAAAACTACAGCATTCGGCAAGATTCAACCTTAGCATTGTCTGGCTGCTTCACTGTCTGGAGAGCTGGAGACACACTCCTCATAATCAGTCCCTTGATTCTTTACTTCTGCTCCAGTCTTGTTTTAAGCTGTGAAGCTATTTGCAATTTTATTTTGTATAAGTTTCAGTAAAAAACATCATCTTCCTTCTTTCTAGAACTGTCTAATGTACAGACGTTACCCACCTGGGAGCTTGGGCAAATAAAAGGCCTTTGTCACTCCGAAGCATTAGTCAGGGTAAAGAAGCTTCCTAATCCTTTGCAGTGAACTTCACCTTGTGTTGGCTGTCTTGCTGAGACTGGAGGTTCATAGTCTGTAACCTCATGTTCTCATTCAAATACAGTCACTACTCTGATTTTGTAGAGTAGTTTCTTTCAATAATCTGGTGAGAAATTGAAAGCAAAATTTGTTCTAATCTAATATGCCTCAAAATACTAGAACCCTTCTCTAGCTCCTGCCCAAAGTGCATCTTCAAAAATAACTCTGAAATATAATGAAATTGTAAACATTTAAATTGAATTATAATATCACATTTGCACAAGGACAGCATGTAATTAAAAGATGATTCTCTCACTGTCAATAAATCTCTCATAATAAAAGACAAGGACATTTAGGATCTTTTCTTAACCATAAATTCTGGCTAGTTAAGTGTTTAATTTGAATTTAAACATTTAGTGTCTCTAGAAATCTGTCTGTGTGTACATGTTAGAAAGCGAGAGAGAGAGAGAGATGTGTGTGTGTGTCTTTCTGTGGTGTAACCTGAAGATCCAATAAACAATGCAGTGCTAATAGTATTTGCCCCATGATTAGGATGCTGATGATATAATGTTTCTCTGCCACCCCAGCACCCCCAACTTCCAGAGCAGTGTAATTAAACAGTGTACCATTCTGCCCCCTTTAACGATTTGTTTGGCATTGAACTGCTGGGATTAATAGTGCATGTCACTCGACACTGCATGCTGTACTTGATCATGCGCGCAGCATTAAAAAGGCAACTGATGGCTTCTTGTTTAGATCCTTGAAAATACTGTGTGGGCTTCAGCATCAGGAAAATCCATCAGCTACCCATCTGAGGTTAATAATAAAATACAGGTATAGAAAAACACATCTTAAGTATGTTTTAAAGGTTTCACAATCTGGCTGAGTGAAAACTGCTTGAGCAGACTGCAATGGCTGAAAAGTATAATCATTTATCTCAGGGGAAAAGGTTGTTGTGACAGGCAATAAATCTTAACATGCAATTGGACCAAAAGATATAGGAGAGGAAAGAGAAAGAGATGACTATAACTTCATGTTGTCTATCATAAGAATGTGAAAGCCCCCAAGGAAATTGCATGTGTGAATGTGAATCTTTGAAAAATGTATCACTGGTAATCCATGTGTAAATACTGAAAATAAGAGGCATGTCTTGCTGATCATGGTGAGTTCTGAGTGTTCTCAGTGCGATGATATAGTATCAGCTTCCCTCATTGTTCAGCTTGTGAGAGGGAAGAGAAATTTTATGTTGACGTGACCTTCGGGGATAATTTTCACCTTCACAGATTGAGTGCTAAACAGGGAGAGTGGATCACTCCTCCCACACTTTGAAGGTGTAAATTACCTGCCTAGTGTCTTAACCTTCAAATTGGTTAATTGCATTACAAATTATTGTTGGGAAAATAACTGTTGAGTTCTACAAATAGGAATAAAGGAAGGATTTTAATGAATGTAAGCCTGAAAGCTGCACCATTGGTATCAGTCAGTCTTTACCTCTTTCTTTGCGTATGTCCTTGCTTTGAAATTCAAAATATAGCATTGTATGTGCAATAGGCACAGTCCCTGCCCCGTTTAATGGAAATCTCAGCAGTCATTGCCTTTATAAAAGTGACATGTTGATTACCTGTCAATTAATATCCAGGTTGGACCTCCTTACTTGCTTTATACTGCTTTACGTGACTTCATCGCAGCTGCTGATTAGAATGGTCACTCATGAAGGAAGAGATCAGATACAGTTGTTAGTTTGCTGATAATTTTATTGTCTTTAATTTGTCTCAGTTGAAAAAAACATTTAAAATCCTGATAAATTCTATGTTACAGTATGTAATACTTTAGCAAAATACATGGTCACTGGTATCAAAAGCCTCCTTCATTGTCATAAGAAAAATTTAAGAAATTTCTTGTTTCATAAATTCTGTGCCATCTTCATTGCTGATCATGAAGTCCTTCTCAGGATGACTTTGAGGATGGCTGAGCTTCAGCCCACAATCTGAAAAAGCCGCGCTCTTAGGTAGCCTTGTCAGAAGGATAAAGCAAGGTGGGTTGTGAGAGAACAGCATGTGAAACAGCATGTTTCCCAGGTAGGTAACAGCCTGCATCTGTGAATGACAAAAGAGGCAGCCAATAATGGAATTCCACGTCTGCACCATCATTCATTCTGTTTGAACAGTGGCTGTTGTCTGTTATTTGATATCCACAGCGGTTACTGAACCCTCATCTCTTTGTGCAAACCCCTTCTACCCTTGCCTGTGTTTTTTTTTGTGTGTGCACACTTTGGTGTTCAATGTCTGTTGTGCATGTATAAAAACCATAAGAGCTTGCTGCAGACAAACACTGATGCCAGGTACATAAGTGGAGGAAAGGAGGAGCAGTAACCCTTGAATTAGCTTATAATGCAAATTGAGAACACTATTGATAACACAAACACCAGTTCACTGTTATATTCTAAGCTAATTTGATTTTGTTCCAGTCAGACCTAAAAGACAGAAATGTTGCCCATCCACAAGATAGGAAAAAAAACTATATTGGTTTATTTTTCCAGAAGAAGTTTTTTTTTCCCCCTTTTCCTCCTCCCTGTTACCCAGCTCTCTCCTCCACCAATGGCTTACTTAACAGGCCAACAATCAGACTGAGACTTGTATCATAGAAAAATTGACAGATTGGACTTTATTTTCTCAGTGTCAATATAGTGTTTCTTCAGACCAATCCCAGACACTGTGCATTGTTAGATTAGTCAACCATAGGAGCAATAAGTAATTAAGAAATTAATATTAGATGGTGATTGGGAGCAGAATGGCTGGTCAATGGAAATCCTCATTTGCAAAAATCAGCGTGGAATCAGGGAATTATAATTTCTTGTTTTTTTAAAGATCATTTTAAATTAGATTGAGAAGAACATGTATTAAATCCCAGAAAATCGCTAGTGAATAGTGCCTGTCTTCAAAGTATTAATGTTATCTAAAATGGATGATTAGATTCCAGCCTCAACACATCTTGGAAAACCATTATTATACTAACAAAGCATCTAAACACATCAATTATATTCTTGTCTGTTATATATGTCAAGATATTTTGGCTTTTTCCAGTTGTTTTTGCTTGGATCCTCTCCTCTATATTGGAGTTACTACCTTTTGCTATATTTTGGTACTTAATTGCCCAGCTGAATCTTTTGTTCTTGACAAAAATAGACCCAATGCTGCTGATTACTGGCATTCAGCAAGTAACTGCAACACAATGTAGTTATGTAATGACTAAGTGACAAAATTGTTAAAGTTTTGAATAATGAATGTTGTCTGTGGCTACACTTATTCTCTTGCAGAATTGGTTTCAAATTGCCAGCTATGGCATACACACCTAATGGCTGAAACCAAGGTGTTTTAAATTTTAGATCAATTCCAAATAGGGTTATGTTATTTCTCAGATTGATGAATATTCTGATTAAAGGCAGAGTTGCAATATCATCATTCTTTAGTGCTAAGTGCCACCTCGAAGCTCAGAGAAGACTCTAAAAGCCAAATAAAACATGGAAAGAAACTGGTCCAGTCAGATGTGGCAGAGTGACGATCCATTCATTCAATATCCAATGTGAATACCCACTGAACAGGGAAATATCAATGATAGTGACCTACAATATAAATTTCACATCCTTTTAAATTGTGACTTGATGCTGTCTGTCTTCACAATTTTTTTAGAATATTTTTAAGTGTAAAAATTTCACTACACTACCCTAGATCTTCTATCTGCACTCAGTTACCCAAAACTTAACACCTGGTGTCTGTAGTGTGTCTGCTGGCACATTTACTTATGCCTGTTGATCGAGGTGTATTGTTGCCCAGTACTTACTATATGTTGGCTCCCACTGTGGCACATTTGTGCCTGGTGATTGCCGTATGTGAGTGCCCAATGACTGTCACGTTGTGGTGAGTTGGTGCCTGGTGGTCGCAGTCTCCTAGTACCCAGTGCTTATGGTGCATTGGTGCTAAGTGATTCATTGGTGCCTTTTATTTAAACTTTGCAGGTATCCAGTGATCAAAGTGTGTTCACGTCCGTTGTTTGAACTGCACCTGTTTTCATCATGACTAAAACCTGAGCGCAGTGTCACTTGGCTTTCCTGTTGTTCCTTCTCTTGCAGATATTCGTGACAGTGGGCCCAAGCCAGTAATGGTGTATATTCATGGAGGGTCATACATGGAGGGAACAGGAAATATGATTGATGGCAGCATATTGGCAAGCTATGGCAATGTCATTGTTATCACACTCAACTACCGTGTTGGTGTCCTGGGTAAGAAAAAAATAACCAGGTTTTATCAGATAACTTTGGACAGTAAAGAAGATGAAATGTTGATATGTATGATGTGGCAGCAGAAGTCCCTTTGTCTCCAAGATAATGTCTTGCATGCAAAAAATGAAACCATTATTGCCTCAGGAATAATAAGATATATAAATTAGTAACCTGTTCTGAATGTATAGGTCCTTAAACATTTTGCTTTGTTATCTGGGAAAATGATTTTCATAGTCATTTGCAAAATGTCCAGTCACCTCTGGGAGCAGTTTTGAGTCCAGCCCAGACTTATGGGATATAGATATGAAATAATTATGGGTGATCAGAGACCAGTTCCTATTGGATGCCATCTAAGAGAATGCCTAGGTATTGACATATTCTTGCATGTGCAGAGTGTTAGTGTTTCAGGGCACTACCTGTGCCTCTTTGTAAAACTGATTAGAATCCAAGAGGTATAGGTTAAGGCCTGCAAACTGATTCAAATTATCAACTGATTTTTCTTTAGCAATATAATTAGAAAAGATTGAATGCAATTACTCAAAATTTAATTCAGCCATTGTTCTCCCTACCTAAGACAGGTTATACTTGCCCTGGAGCAACCATTTCCAGAATGGTTCCAGGGATGGTGGGTTTGCTGCTTGAAGAGAAATTGATTAGACTAGGCCTTTATTCTCTAGAGTTTAAAAGAACAAGAGGAGATCGCATTGAAACTTACTAAATTCTCACAGGGTTTGACGGACTTGATGAAGGGATGATATTTCCCCGGCTAAGGAATCAAGAACCACATGGTACTGAGATGAAGAGAGATTTCTTCACACAAGGAGTGGTGAATCTTTAGAATTCTCTACCAGACACAGGTCAAAACAGTGGTTAATAATTGTCTGGATATTTAGGGATATCGGGATAATGCAGGAAGTTAACAAAAGGCAGAGCAAGCTCAAAATGCTAGATACCCTATTCCTGCTCTTATGTTATCTTTTATTCTCTTGTACAGTGGTACTCTTGATTCTCCATAAGCATTCTGAACATTTTATACTTAGAGATGATGAAACTGCTCAAAAATTAACATAAAGGGAAGATCTCAGGGGTATAACAATAGGAATTAAAAACAGAAAATGCCAGGAATACGCAGAAGGTCAGGCAACATCTGCTGAGAGAGAAACAGAGTTAACATTTCAGGTCAAAGACTGAGAACATTAGAAAAGCAGTTAGTTTTAAGCTGCAGAGAGGATGAAGGAGGGATGGATTGTGCAACGAATATCTCCACTGGGGTGCATTTTGGGTTACCTGGGTAATGCCAATGTTTACAGATTAATGAGGGTAGTTAGAGAGAATAAAAAGGATGTTAAAGCTGTGAAATGCAGGTCGAAGCTGTTACTGAAACCTGAAACCGAAAAGACAATATTGGAAATGCCCAGTAGATCAGAAACACTGAGTTAATATTACAGATGGATAACCTTACAGCAGATCTGGTCAGTTCTGATGCAAGCTGAATAATTGAGTTACTGAAATTGTTGAATTTGAATGCTGAAAGCTGCAATATTCCCAGTTTGAAGGTGAGGTGCAGGTTCCAGCAGGTCATTGGCTACACACACATGGCTGTGTAAACACCATATGTTAACTCTGGGATGTACAGAAATCCAAAATCCTCAATGTCCAGCTGCTGTATGACTATTGGCAGTGAATCATATCCATCCATCCCAGTTTCTGGGCTGCTATCACATTGACCTCATTCTGTGACAGTCTGCTGGGATGCTGAGTCACTGGGTGAAAACAGAAGACAGCTGCAGATCATCAAAGGCTATCTATTGACAATATGAAGTTTTTTTAAATTTATTTATGAGATGTGGACATCACTGTAATGATGGTAATATATTGTCCATCCCTAATTGATTGTCACTGAGGAAGCAATTAAGAGTCAGCAACACATTTGAATCCAGTCATACAAAGGTTAGACTAAGAATGACAGTTTTCCTTCCCTGAAGGACATTGGTATTTATGACAATTTGTTATTATTAGTTAACAATATTAAGACTAGCTGTATATTTCTGTTTATTTATTTCATGTGACTTTGAATTCTACTGTTGCCATGATGGGGTTCAAATTCATGCCTCTGCCTGGTGACCAACTATGCCACCATTCCCAGTGCACAACCCACAACAAGTGGAGAGCCTACATAATATAGTGTATAAGTTTTGTTACCATATGAAATGCCATTAGCATGATAAAGCAGTACCTGTGCTTTACTCCTCTGGAGGGTAGGTATAGCTCTGTAGGATACCAAAAGAACTCAGCAGAGCAGATGTCATGTCTGTGATGATTCACTGCAGGCTGAGCAACCTTACCACGATAAGAACAAAGCCCTGGCAACCCGGAAAGCTCCTTCCTAGCTAGGCTGATCCAACTTTGATCAAAGTTGGGTTTATTGTCACATGCACAAGTGCATGTATGCACAGGTACAATGAAAAAATTTACTTGCAGCAGCATCATAAGCACATAATATTAGAGACACAAGAAAAATATAAATTATACACGAAAAAACACAATTAGAATAAAATAAAACAAAGTTCATTGTAGTGCAAAGTGGTTAAAATGCTCACAGTGCTGCTATACTGAGGTAGTGATTGGAGTTGTGCAGGTTGGTTCAAAAACCAAATGGTTGAAGGCAAGTAGCTGTTCTTGAACCTGGTGGTGTGGGACTTCATGCTTCTGTACTTCCTGCCCGATGGTACCTGTGAGATGACATGGCATGGCTGGTGGGGACACTTGATGTTAGGTGTTGCCTTCTTGAGGCAGTGCCTCATGTAGATACTTTCAATGATGGGGAGGTATGTGCCCATCCTATTGGGCTGAGTCCACTACTCTCTGCAGCTTCTTGCATTCCTGCACATTCAAATTGCTGTACCAGGCCATACTGTAAATGTGTCACCACCCACAGTGGCACAACCTCAAGTGTTGTCTGTGTTGAGTTTGCACATTCTCCCTGTGACCATGTTGGTTTCCACTTGCTGCTCCAGATTCCTCCCATATCTCAAATGGGGGTTGATAGGCTAATTGGCCACTATAAGTCTTATGTAGTTCAGTGAAGCGGACATTGATGAGATCGTTGGGAGATTAAAAAATGTAGGATTAGTGGAGATGGGTGGTTATGATCAACATGGGCTTGGTGAGCCGAAGGGCCTGTTTCCATGCTGTATCTCTCTCTATGATTTTATGACTTTAAAAATTCCCATGACTATCACAGTGTTCATAATCCCAAAGTAAAAGTCAACACAAAATAAATATTCCAAAGCAAATTTATAAATCAAATCACGGCATATTTCATTGAAACATCAATGAATCACCCTTTTGTGTTCCTTTGTTTCCTGACTTCTATGTGACTGCTCCTAAGCAGTGCTATTTCAGTGGTGTCAGACTGCAAAATTTTGGAATGGTGACAACAGTATAGCTGACTGGATGACAAGCAACAGCAAAGGAGCTGGTGATGTTCAGAGGAGGATTCATGAGTGCAGTCACCCTGACTGATCCATTGAGCTGCTGACACCTTCCCAGGATATACCTCAAAAACATGAGTAATCTTGGGACAGGTTGCTATGCTGCTGTGACACCCTGAAAGCCTGGTTAAACATGGCCTTCTGCAGCCAAGGTGGTTAAACTTGGATGAGAGGGAACTGGGCT
>JARFYF010000112.1:72110718-72121607 GCA_030265395.1 Rhina ancylostomus | reverse complement strand
GTCCATGCTGGCTTTCTGCAAGCATGTTCTGGGATATTGATATTTTGGCCTGAATCTTGGGGATAGTTAAAGCAACAGAAGAAAAAACATGGGTGCCTAGAAATTACACTGGGCCATTTAGATGAGCTAAAATATATAACCCTGATGCCAGTTCTGAACCCCTCTTAAGAAATTTCTAAACTGGATGAAAAGCTGTTTGAAAGCACACTATCCTGTTTCTTGTTTTGCTTTGAAGGAAGCTAAAATCCAAAGCTGTGCATTTCCCAATGAGAACTATATGTAGTAGCCACCCTGGTCATCGGGAAGCCTTGTTCAACACAGACCAGCTGCATTAAGGGCAGTTATAGAGGAGAGGGAAAACCTGAAGCAAGGGAACACAGCAATCCTGTGCCTGTGTGTACTCGGCGTGAATGTCCGCCCTGATGGGTTCCCATGAGGAAAGTGGTCTCATACCACCGTGAGGTGTGGGATGACCCACGAGGCAGAGATTGCTATGTCATGCACTGAGATGCATAAAGAGGCTTCAACTATTCTTGGACCAAACAATGTTAAGACTGCAGATATCTTGAGTAGTGCAAACTGAAGCTAGAAGATGTGGTGCATATCAGTGACAGAATAGAAATCCTTTATGTTACGTTGGTGATCGTCATGGGATTTGTTCCTGCTTTTATTTTGAGTTTCATACAACGTTCGTGCTCTTAGCATAGAATTTCTAATTTCATTTGGTGGGACTAGAAGGCATGGTGCCATTGATGCTTGATGGTGGACTAATATGGCTGCTGAGTGAGATTCCCCTGCAGGTTGAATCCACTTCCAATGGTTGGGAAATCAGGTGCTAGCCTGCAAAGCACCGGGAAAACCATCTGCTGACATTGGCCAATGCTGAGCAGAAACTTGAAGATTCCCCTGGGAATTTTGTAAGAGAGATTTAAGTTGCCTGGCCCAAGATCGAGTGGCATAGCTGCTGGGACTTTGAGGAAGGGTGTCTGTGAACTGGAGAATGTCTCTACAGAGGGTTAGTGACAGTGTTTGGGGGAGACAGGCTCCCTCAGGGAAAGAATGAACACTTGGCTTTTGGAAAGTGCAGGGAGTCCAGGGTGGGTTTGGTGTTGGGGAGGTGTCAAGACCTGAAGGATCAAGAAGAGAGGATAAGGGGCTGAGGATGGGGTGACTGAAAAGGGTGGGAACTGGGAGGGAAAAGGACCAAAAGAGGGAGGCAGAAAGGAGAAGGGGACAGAGATAGGGTGACTGGATGAGGGGGAGCCAGGGAGGGAGAGTATCAAGTTGTGGGTGGTAAGAAGGAGAGGGTCAAAAGAAGTATATGTGGATTGATTGTTTGTGTGGTGGGGGATGGGGAGGGAGTATGATCCCTTGTGGTAACTATTGTGCAATAGCCACCTACATTAAAAGAACTCATAGGTCACCAAAGGCACTCCTTGATATAGAGTTTGAGACCTGGAATGTCAGGGCTCTCATGGACAGCTCCAGCAACAGAACAAAACATTGATCTGCTAGGAACTTGGAAGTCTGACATTGACACTGGCACCCTGAATGAATACAAACTGGCCTGCAATGCCCCCTCATTCTAACAAGGAACCAATACACCATGTCATCAGCATGTACTGTACACCCCAACCCTGGAAACTACGTATGAGAACAAGGAAGGATTCTACTCCAGACTTGAATAAACTCTGCCCTAATTGCCAGAGGGAGCCAAACATCCTCCTGATGATTCCAATGCCAGGGCTGGAATCAGCACTACTTCTGGAAAGGCATGAGTGGCAACTAGTGTAGAGGGCAATCTAATTTCAGCAGTGTCCTCCTCCTGACAAAATGCTTGGAATATGGTCTTGTTATAACTAACCTCTGCTCTTCAGAGAGACATCCCAATCCAGGCACAGGCACCTGTTAGATTATGTCATTATCTAAGTGAGAGTCAGTAGGATGTTTGCATCACTCTTGCCATAACAGTGCTAAAGTCTGTGGAACTGACTACTGCCTAATCTGCTCTGTTACCTCCACCAATATGCCCCCAAAACAATGGTGGCACAGAAACACTGCCAGAAGGAAATCAATGTTGAATATCTCAAGGTCTTACAAAGATTGTTTTCTTCACACAGCACCTCACTGACAACCTTGCAACTCCCAACCAACAGGAGTCACAGAGTGCCCACAGCATCTAGACTGCTCTGAATCCAATATAATTAGCACCAGTGAAGAGACTTCTGGTTTTCTATCAGAAAACACCAGGACTGGTTAGATGAAAATGACCAGGAGATCCAGAAGCTAATTAACTGGAAACATAAGGTGTTCTTGGAATGGAAGCTCCACCATGCTTCAGTGGAAAAGCAATAGCTGGTGCAAAAGTAAATCTGTGACGGAAAGAACAGATGGTGGGTGCAAAGAGTGTAGGAAGTGCACAAGCCCACTAATAACCATGAAATGTGAGGATTCTTCGGTGCTGTCAGGACCATCCATGGCCTAAACAGCAGAGGGCCCATACATCTAGGAGCCATGAATGGAGGAGAGATAGAGAGGTAATCAGCATTCTCTGATTTGGAGCTCCTCAAATGTGATTCTATTGCTGCCACAAGTGTCCCTGACAGCAAAAGACCCATGCATCCTTACCTTCACTCTTGAAAATGCTATACATTAACCACTAAACAGTAAGGCCTTGGGAGTAGAGAGTATCCCTGACGAAGTTCTAGGGAAATGAGGAACAAATTCACAGCCCTGTCTCCCACATCTGGGAGGAAGAGGATGTTTCACAGTCTCTGTGTTTGTGACATCTTCAAGAAAAGAGACAAATCCAGTTGTAATTACTGAGAATTTCCCTGATCTCTGTCACAAGGAAAGCCATTGCAAGGGTCCTCCTGCAATGGCCAAAGATTTGCTTCCTGAATCATAGTGTGGATTCCATCCATCTAGGGGCACACTAGATCTGATCCTCACTGTGTGACAACTCCAAGAGAAGTGCATGGAGCTGAATCAGTGAATACACGTGGACATTGTTGAGCTCACAAAAGCATTTGATTCAGCCAATCAAGATAGATTATGAAGTTCCCTGCTCAAACTTGCCTGTCATCAGAAATTCTTCTGCATCCTATGTCTATAATAATCAAGATATGATCTTAACAAAAGGGTCCACAAAAAACCCAATCTTAGTGCAGACTAGTGTCAACCAAGACCACATCATCACCTCAATATTTCCCTCGGGCTTTCTCACTACAGTACTGCACCTCACTTCAAACAAGCTTCATGCTGAATGGAACTAATCTACAAGAATATTGAGAAATTGTTTAGCCTATATCACCACCACTCCAAACCAAGGTCACTGTGGTCTCAGTCATTGAGCTGCAGTGTACAGATGATGCTTGCATAGGTGCAGATTCGGAGGCTGAATCTAGATTATCAATGGCTTGGTTACTGAGGTACAATCCATAGTGGGCCTTACACTAAACATCCATAACACAAAGGATCTCTATCAAGCATCCCTGCTGCATTACACCACCTCCCTCCCGCCCCTGATAATGAAGGTCCACAATGAGACACAAGAAAATGAGGACCACTTCCCCTATTTGAGAGCCACCTATCAGTGTAAGCAGATGTCATTACCTTAATTGCACCATCACAGTCTTTGGTAGCTTGAAGAAAAATGTGGCTGAAGATCAAAACCTCAAACCCAGAAAAAATCTCTTAGTTTACCAAGCAGCAGTAATCTCTGACCTTCTCTTTGCTTAAGATAAAGGAGAATCAATAGTTCTCTCAATTTGGAGGTCCAGTTTTGGTCAATAGGGGGTAATAGCTGCAATGCTAAATTTGTATCTAATGTTCCATTAATGTCAGATGTGCTGACATAAATTCCAGCACAATTGCTTGGTGCAATTTTGCTGTGGTGATAATTTTATCAGGAGGTGGTCACTACTGAGTATAGCTAAAATAGGCTTTTGCATACTTAGCATCTAAAAAGTGTGTGTGTGTGTGTCTGGTCCTGAATAATATGTGGCCCATTAACAAATCTATACACTTGTGTTGGTGGATGGTACCTCCCTGCTATGCCAGAGATTTGCAACAGTATTGAGAAAAATAAATTAACAAGATATAAGAGTTGGAAAGCTTCCAGCTGACAAAACTGAAAATTTTATTATTGGCACCAAGAAAAAAAACAAACAAAAGGGATTATCAACTGAGCCACTAACTAGGAAGGATCATTCACAGAGATAATGGCTGAGCTGGAGCTACCCACAAAGAAGTAAGTTTAATTACATTTTGATATGTGGAAATATAGTTCATAACACAATCTAGGTAATGAAAAGGCACCGATAATACGTTGCTGCTGCATTCAGCAATTACCATCATTACTAATAAATTATGTCATTCACTACAATTGGCCATTGGCTGTACTGCTTCTGGTTCTCTCTCATGAAATATTTTATTCAAAAATGAAAGTCTACACCAGATCAACATCCAGAAAGATGACTAGTGTGGTGTATGTACCCAATTCAGGCATTGCGGGAAAATGTTTAAACTAGATATAGAAAAGTTATTTCATTTGGTAAGAAACAGCTATATAAATTTGAAAATTGAGTCAGGCTATTTAAGAGTGGATTCAGGAAGCTCAGCTTCACAATCTCGAAGTTTACTGCAGTGGCTACTGGGTGAATTAAAAATTTCATGACTGAGATCAATAGATTTTTGTGGTAATGGTATCAAAGAATGTAGAACAACATTTTGAATAGAATCATACTTTATGATTCTATCAATAGGAAGGACATTAACTTAATTGATAAAAAGATTAAAGGGGAAATGAGGGAAAACATTTTCATATAGAGGGTGGCAGGGATCTGGAACACACTGCTGGAAAGGGTGATAGAGTCAGAAAAAAATCGCACATTTAAACAATGCTTGGATATTTAGTGGCCTGCAGGGATTAGGTTGGGTAATGCTTTTGCACTAGCAAGAAGGAAATAGCCCAAATGGCTTTCTGTTCATAAATTTGCCATGATTCTGCAGAAGGCAAGAAGGTAAGTTAATGCAGGCGCAGCCATGATCAAATACAATGGTAGAAGAGGCTACAAGAACTTAATGGCCTATTCCTTTTTCTACATTCATACATATAGAAGGAGGCAAAGAATAAAGGCAAATGTAATGGCAGCATTAAAGCCCATAATATTTATGGAGCCAAGTAGGTGTTGGTAAGGCCATAAGTTGCCAAACAACCCTGCAAAATTGGCATGTGAAAATCAATGATGAATTTAACAACAGGTTCACACTATAATTCATGTGATCCATTCTATGCATTGCTAATGACCAAATTGATAGTCTGGCCAGCAGACTGAAGGGAACATAAGTTAAAGGAGTAAGGAAACCTTGGTAATGGGATCAAGGGATAGTCATCAATTGTAAGTGGGGAGAAAATATAAGATCAAAGCTGAAGGCAATAAGTCCATTTGTGAAGGCAGAAAAAAATTGGACCTTGGTAGAGAAAAGACCAAAAACTTCCTTGTGAAGGTTGCAGATGGAAACCAACTAATCCTGTTTATCTTGGCCCACAAGGAGTATAGTGAAAAGTGCATGTTGAAGGGCCAGCTTCTTTTTCATTGCTGGGGTTGGGAGCTGAGTTGTTCCCAGCCCCCAGGAAATATACTGTATGCAGCAACTGTGAATTTTAATCAGGCTTCTAACTGCTCTGTATAAGCCTAATTTAAAGGTATCACACTATAATTGTCTTGGCAATGTTGAGCACTATCAGATGGCTTGATATCACACCCTGTCCTTCACCAATCATTGTAGGGACAATATATGGAGATAGAAGTATTTGTCTATTCCTTTACAAGTACCTTCCAATGCCTTTCACTGCACTTAGCAAATGATTTCATTTTACTTTCTCTATAATACTCTGAAGGCTTTAATTACGCATGTTTCTCTTAGGAGCCAAATTTTCTGGGCAAACCAGTTTTGACCCATCGCTACAGTTTCAATAAGCACAAACAAGTATGGCTATTTCTCAGCTGATTATTTTAGATATAACCAATTTATGATAATGTCTTAAATTCACTGTAACAGCTATTGCATAAAATAAATTTTGTTCACTCATAATGATGCATCATACAGATTCTGGCCTGAGGAAACAACACAAATATTGGTTTGAATGGTGAATAGAAACAGTTATGTGCTAAAGTGAGAAGGTCTTGCATTGCAGCGCTCATTTTCATGTTTTTCCAGAACATCAGAAAAGTTGATTTGAGCTTCTGAGGGAATGGAAAGTTTCTTTGTGATGCATTATTTGAAATTCTCTTCAAGAACTCCTTTGAAACTCTCATCAAATAAATGTATGTGCGCATCCAAACATCTGAAGAGGATGCTCTTGATTTATTTGGATGCACCCTTACCAATCAAGTGCATTGGATTTAGCCAATGGAGACTGACCTTGATCATAGCTATCAGAGTCTCTCTTACTTTGCTAAAATGGAATTCATACATGCAGCTGATAATTAGATGTGCATTTCCATTAATCTTTTAGATCATCATTTCATTCCTGTTTTTCCCTTGATAGATTTGTCGCTGGGATTTACCCATTATAGAATGTTTAAAACTGAAGATTGCTTAATTATTCTGTGCTATGCAGTCCAAAATTCTGATCCTCTGGATTATAAATTTTGGTTGCAAGCAAATTATCTATCACAAGCTGCTGGTGCCTTCAACAACAAAACTGATGCTGTCACATTCTATAAAGGGGGGAGTGTAAAGTATGCAGGAGATCAATGCTTAACCCTTTATGCATGCACATTCTTATTTTCTTCTTTCTTTTGAAATATTTCCAAGCCTACGATAGACAAGAATCCATGCTTGAACCTAGTCCTGTTAAGACTTTTGGATTCTGTACAAAACCAAATTCTTTTCCATTTGTATTGATGACAATTATGAATTCAATCAAATAGATTTTTTGAAATTAAGTGAGATAGATTGACACTTTCTTGTGTAATGCATTGTATTCAGTGCCATTATCAAAAAAAATCATAAAATGAAATTTATGAGGCAAAGTGGTTATAAACTATGGAATTAAGCCTGAAGCTCTTCAGACCAATTATAAACTATCTGGTCTCATAGGCTCCATGTTTTCCTGGGTCCAGGCTGGACATGATCTCTTAAAGCAAGAGGATGATGAACCAGTGCCAATGGATTAATTTTGACTGTGGGTGGGGGTGCAAAATGAGTAGTACTACATCAGCTGAGAATTATTCACCTCTCCCAAGTTTAAATTCTGTTGAAGTCATTAAAATTGAACATCAAGGGAAATGTATAAGGGGTGGGCAACATGGTTGATTTAGTGCAGTGGCATAAAGTCAAAATTTTTTCCAGTATTTTTTCAGATGAGTAGCAGGAAATTCAGTGCAGCTGCATGTTTCTATGGTATCCATGGACGCCAACAGATTGCTGAAGGATCTGAGGGAGAAATAATTGCCAATAGCTGCAGGCCTTTGTGAAATTGCCTTTCTGACTAGGTTATGAAAACAAATATGGCAATGTTGCTAACTTCAAAATTTATGCTTAATGGAAAATGTTTAAAGAAGATTTCCACAGTTTTGCGGTACATTACAGAGTTACAGAGATAGGGACTACCAACTCATGAGCAGTAGTTCAAGTCCCATTCCAGAAACAAAGTAGAAATTCAAACTCAACACTAGGGTGATGCTGTGGTACCAGGAATGATGTCTTTTGGATGAAATGAAATCCTCATTTTCACTCCAAAGTCAGCATAAAAAGGTCCCTTTGCACTATTTTGAAAAATAACAGGCAGGATTATCCCCAGTATGCTGGGAAATAATCATTCCTCAATGCACAACACTACAGCCAATTATCAAGCAATTGCCACGTTTTTGTTTGTGGCATCTTGCTGTGCACATATAGGCAACAGATTGCTGAAGGAACTGAGGGGGAAATAATTGCCAATAGCTGGAGGCCTTTCTGAAATTGCCTTTGCAAGTAGAGTTATGAAAACTAATACAGCAATGAAGCTAATTTCAAAACTTATGCTGAATAGAAAATATTTACAGAACATTTGATATTGTTGCACCTCCACGGGTACTTAGCCTATCACAGAGAATGGAGCTACCACCTCAGCAGCTTTAATTTTTTTGTTATGAAAATGGAGGAGGTGTGCTGAAGAGAAGGGGAAGTGAGGGGTGCACTTAGCATGACTGCAACACAGTCTGCAGAACACAAAGTCTGTGTCTCTTGATCGTATATTTCACTAAATCAGGAAAAAAAATCATTTGTCCATAGTGTCATCTGCAACTCAATTGACAGCAGTTTTGCACCCGATGCAGAAGGCTGTGGATTCAGATCCTACTCCAGAAGTGAGTCAGAAAATTCTAGGCTGATACTGCACCTTAGTACTTAAGAGGGTGCTGCAGTACCAGGCATGCTGCCCTTTGGATGTAGTTAAGTTAAGGTATCATCTTTCCTCCATAGTTAGCATTAAAGAACCCATAGCATTCTTTTGAAGAAGAACAAGGTGGCTATATTTAGGTGACTTGGGCAATGTTTATCTCTCAATAAACACCACTAAGTCAAATTATTTGGTGATTACAACATTGCTGATTGGGGATCTTGAGTCCACTAACTGGCTACCATGTTTCATGAATGATTAATGTAAAGTACTTTGATTATCCTGAGGTCATGATATATATGCTTCTAAAGTTATGTTTCTTTTTTTCCAGATAATTTGTTAATAGTGTTGCATTTGACCAATAGCACCTAGGTACTGTATTTAGTAACTGGAATGCTTCATTTGAAATAAGAAAAATATTCTTCATAACCTCAATGTTCCAAAGTGCTCTACAATCATTGAATTATGTTTTGAAGCTTAAACATCATTTTAATGTAGGAAACACTGCAGTCATTTTATGCATCATCCTAGATTTTGTACCAAGACTTGGAAATGAGATTTGAATTCATGCCTTTCTGATTCAAAGGCGTGGATGCTACCACCGAACTATATTGATACTTCTGAAATTGAACAGATCTGCTTTCCACTATACAGCCTGTCACTTGTGAATTTTAATCCCTTCTCTGGTGACTAGAACCTCTTCCCAGGTGTGTTTATTTGTCTTGATAGTGCTTGGACCTTCATATTTCTGGCCAGATACAATGGCTGTTTTACATTTACAGCGTCTCCCCCACTGCTGAGGACATTCTATTTTTGCCCATTGCATTGTAATGAAGGGGAAATAGAACTGACCATATTAGAAGAACTTAGAGTACAGTTTAGAGGAAGATGCTGTACTCTTAAGCACAGAGATAACTATTCAACAAGATTTTTGTATAATCTCTGTTGATGCCTCAACACAAGGAACTCCCTGAGTTACCACTGGAGAGATGACAGCTATTGACAGAAGACTTGCAGATCACTTGAACAAAGCAAATTCAACACTAATCTCTTCCAACAGCCTTGGGTAATCTTTGTCACATCAGTCAGCCAGGAGCTCACCATTGTACAAAGAGGCTCACTGACACTCTTTTCAGAATGACCTCATTTGTTAGCACTTCTTTCCATAAAAACAATGAATTAAGGAATGAATAATTAAATTCCAGACTCTGGCAGGGTTCCTATTAGGAGCAATTGAAGTTGTGCAGAAAGTCACATGTAAAAACCTCTTCAATTTAATTTTCAGGAGGGGGTTTTATTAATCAATATGCAGCTGCATCCTCAACACTGTGTGTTAATGTCCACTAGCCTGGATACTTTCATCATGCAGCAGATTCATTGAAGCACTCTTGATAATTCAGAACCATGTATCAGGAGGATTAATCGGCCATCAGGATTATTGCCTGCAGTTATGGCTTTTAATTCCATTATGCTATCCACAGACAGAAAGGGAGAACAAATATGACATGTAGGCCCTGGGAACTACAAGAATGATTGTAAAGAATAGTATTGGCATTCTTCAGTGTTTTAGAAGCCTGAATGAAAATGTTGAAGCCTTGCACAGTGAGAGTCTGCAAAATCATTGTTGCTTTCTTCATTCAAAGTAATGACATGCAGATAGGGTAAGTAAATTCATGATCATAAAATCATTAAATTCCAGATGGACAATATGTATATCAGCAATATTTTTGTGCTACTATTTTTTTTAATGTTCAAGACAGTTAGGAACAGAATATAATCATTAAATTCTCTTTTACTGCCCACTCCTGAGATCTGGTACAATGAAATCAAAAATCTAATTGGCTCTCCACCATAAGTCTGTTGAGAATCCACCAGACTGATTGTAAACACTAGTGAAGCCCTGAAAAACCTAGTCTCATCCTTATGCCTGCAATTTTAATTTGACCCAAGAGGAGAAGGGCCATGAATAAAAATAACAGAAAATGCATCAAAGCAGACCAGGCTGCATCTGTGTGGGGGAAAAAAAACAGAGTTAACATTTCAGGTCAAAAACCTTTCATCAGAACTGAGGAGAGAAAAGAAGCTCATTAAGCTGCAGGGAGGGTGACCATTGGGATAATCTGTAAAGCAGGCTACCTGGTCAGTGAATAAATGGGAGCGGTTAGAAATTGAGAATATAGATGAAATAACACAGAGAAAAGAATGTTGGAGTTGCAAAATGCTGGGCATGTCCTCAACTTCCAGAGGAAAGAAGGGGAAACAAAAACAAATAGGCTGAATCAATATCACAGATGGATGACTGATTCAGATAGAGAAATCAAGTTACCCGGACTTGCAGAATTCAATATTGAGTCCAGAAGGCTGCAACATGTATTCTTTTGTTTGTTTTTTTATATAGACATTGCCATACAAGGAGCATTAGGGAGGGCACAGTCCACTCATGCTGGTGCATGCTACATTCCCTGCTGAGACAGAAACATGCAAATGTAGCCAGAGG
>JARFYF010000112.1:71790648-71800728 GCA_030265395.1 Rhina ancylostomus | reverse complement strand
TGGCCAGGCTGGGTCTTTATTCCTTGGAGCATAGGAGAACGAGGGGTGATCTTATGGAGGTTTATAAAATCCTGAGGGGTATGGATAAGAAGACTGTAGCAGTCTTCTCCTTTAGGCGAGCCCAAAACTAGGGGGCATAGAGAGGAAAGATTTAAAAGGAACTTGAGGGGCAACTTTTTCACACAGAGGGTGGTGAGTATATGGAATGAGCTGCCAGAGGAAGTGGTTGAGGCAGGCGCAATAGTATCATTCAAGAAGCACTTGGAGAGGTACATGCAGGGGACAGGGCTTAGAGGGATAGGGGCTGAATGCAGGAAATTGGGACTAGATGGGTGGGTATCATAGTCAGCATGGACCCGTTGGGCTGAAGGGGCTGTTTTGCTCTATGATTCTATTCTGTGATGACAAATGATATTGCTATTATTTTGGTAGATGTAATTTGAGAGCTAATGTTCCTTTTATTTTGGTAGGTTCATTGGCATCCATGGTTACCTCTAAATCACAAAAGCAAATGGACTTATTCAAAAACATTAAGGTAATAGAGAAAATGTCCTTATGCTGAATGGTAATGCACCAATAGATGGGAAGTGCGGTTAACCAAAAGTCCACATTTGGCTGGCATGACACAATGGGTCAAGTGGTCCTCCTATGCCAGAATTTTTATTATTCTATACCTCATGATTTCAGTCTTAAACTTTGCAGAAAGTTGCTCACATTTATAACCTTGTAAGTCCAGACATCTAAGCCTTGATTTTAATATGGTGGTGGGAATTATATGGACTAAGGATATGGTGGCAACAAACATTTCTGTTCTCGGCAACTTGGGACAGGAGCTTTTAACTCTTAAGGTGTTTCTACAAAGAACCAGTCAGGATCCTGCCCAAATCAGTGGACAGTGGCAGCGGGCCTGTAAGTGGAAGTAGTATGTCATATGAAAAATGGTTGGCCATGAGGGAATAAAATGAATGGGTTTAAGCACTTGAATAAATCATTGAGAAGATGTTCAAAGAGATCTTACTATTGGGGAATGGGTAAAGAAGGGTGTAGGTAGGGCCTAAACTTTCCTTATGGGTAAACTGTTGCTGTCATTAGAGTTGGATCTGAATATTTAAAATAAGACCCAACTGTTTCCAGCAGGTGTGCTTGGCACCTGCTACTAATTTTTCTGCACAAAGATATTATCCCTCTGTTACACAAAATCAATTGTTAGACAAGATTTAGAAATAGTGAGCAATACTTTCAGTTAGATTTGTATTTAGGATTTTTCTTTTGCCATGCATCACTTGACTTTTATTTCATTCAAGGCCGATGCAGTACACACCTGCTGCACACAAAAGAAGCACAGATAATTCCTGTTTCATTCTAGCCAGAATTCCTGGCTGCAAAACCAAGATGAATCTGTAGATCCATCAGGAAGTATTCAATGTCTTTTGTGTCCAACAATTCTAAATCTAAGTTAAAAGAGAAGAATGTTAGCAATATGATGGGGTTATGGATTGAAAGCTACTTCCTAGCGTGACTTCCTTTGCAATGGTCACAAAGACAAAGAAAATCCATTTAATTCAGTTTAACTTGTCCTTTCCACTTTCCCAGCAATATTTATTTTGTGTCACATCACCTGAAGCAGTAGAAGGAATCCCTTTGGTGCTGAGATAGTGTTGGTAACGTAATTTAGTTAAAGAATGCAATGTGCTGCAAATAGTGTACTATACAATTTGATGTGGAATGCCCATTAGGAAATGGAAGATCCCATTGTGAACATGCTTTGGCTTGTGTTGTAGCATACTAGGGTGAATAATATGAAATCATGTTTGCTTTTGTAAAAAGGCCTACATTTTGGAGTTGCCACTTCACTTAAGGCTGTTCATTATAGCAGCATGAATGCCAAAACAAGGCTTTCACTCTTACTGCTGTGGGCCACATACATTAGCAAATTCTCTGAAACAAAACCCCCTTAAACAAGAACATGTACTAATGAAACATAATCTTAACCAGACTCTTAGATGCCAAGATGCAATAGCATGAGATCCTATGTTCTAAAGCATAAACATTTCCTGCAAGGTTATACACATTCTGAAGCCAGGTGTCCTCAATTGATTATGGACTGTAATAAATTAAGGTGATGAATATGTTTATTAGTTCATCCTACAATGATGTCTATAATTTGTTTGCATAGTTTTTTGTCTTCTGTCATGGAATGTTGCATCTGTCCATGCTGCTTATCTCCATCTTCCTCAAAACCAGCATCTCCAACATCGAGAAGCAATTTGGCTTCTCCAGCAAGATGTCAGGGATACTAACAGCAGTACATGAGGTAAGGAGTACTGTACTACTTCAGAGCCAACATAGTTGATTACATTAGCATTAATAATATTTTTAATTTCATTTCAAAAATGGTTAGATCATTATGCATTTTGTCAGATGAAAAAAGAGAATTGGTTATTATTGGAAGAGTAGGTCAATAACCATGGAACACAGATTCAAGGCCATGGGCAAAAGAACCATACACTACACAGGGGAAAATTAATTAAGGGGTGATTTTTTTTGGACTTGGAATGCACTGCCTCAAAAAATAATGGAAGTAGCTTCAATAATAATTTTCAGAAAGGAATTGGATAGACAACTTGAAATTTTAAAATATCATGAGAGATGAGAAAGGGTGAGTGAGTATAGATAGTTCTTGCAACATGTCATCCCAGACAAAGTTATTCAGATAGCCTCCTCTGTGTTATTTCATTGTCTGATTTCATGAGTCTTACATGTAAAACAACTGCCAGTGAGCATTTGGGTCATTTCAAAGCTCAATCTTCTCTACTATAAATTGATTCCTGTGCACATTTGGGGCTTTGAACACAATATAATTTATATAATTTGCTCTTTACAATTGAGAAACCCAGCTACTAGACCAAATTTCACAGTTAAATTTCACAAAAGAATTGAAAATAGCAGGAGAGAAACAAGATAAATCAAATAGTACCAATGGCAACACTTTTAAAATTTTAAGACTAAATGTGAAAAGAACACCGAAAATGATAAATAGTTTTACAGCATCATAAAAATAGTTCAGCTAAAAACTAGTGTAATAAAATAAAGAGGAAAAGTATATTGGATTAGCATGCTTGGAGTTTAGAAAAAACAAAACATCAAACATCTGAGGAGTTGTGATTACAGAGTTATGACTAATGAATTAATCAAGCAAGATATAATACAGAGAGCAAGGTTAGAGATTACTGTCCATGACAATAACCATTGTTATAGTTTGGTGTGCTTAACACATCCACATGGCAGACCACAGTTTCCATAAATGGACTAAATACCTTATAGCTGAGAAATTCTGTCATGCAGTGCAACGTTTTGATGCATTATACAATGCTGTTTTGTCAACTCCTCCATTCAGGCACTGCATGCTTCAGGAACTTGTGGAGCCATTCTCCACAGAGGCTGCTGCTTGTACTTCTCCACAGAGGCTGCTGCATGTGCTCAGTGGCATCAATTGATGCATAATGCATTTTTAACATCACTGTTGTAAGGAGTGCAGGGCTCAGACTCTGTATCAGGCTTAATGGGAGAGTGAAAGCCTTTTCCAACACCACTTAAAAAGACCTTCCTTACATAGCTAAATGTCTTTGAATTGGCTAAGGAGATGACATCTTTGATCAAACAATATGTTCTCAGTGTTATTTATCTTACAGATAAGTATCGCCTGGTGCTTAGAAGAATACTTAAGGGAGCTTGAAAGGGTAGATGTTCAGATGTGGAAGAATCACGAACAAGGGGACATAGCTGAAAAAATAAGGAGCCAATCATTTAAAAGTGAGATGCAAAGAATTTTTTTCTCTCAGAGGGTAGTGAAACCCTGGAATTCTCTGCCCCTGAAGGGGGTTGAAGCCAGATCATTTGTATATTTAAGGTGGAGATAGATTAATATTTGACACATCAAGGAATTGAGATCTCTGGGGATCTGGCACAGAAGAAGAGATGAGGATAGTATAGATCAGCCATGATCATATTGAATAGTGGAGCAGGCTTGAGGAACCTGGTGGCCTACTCTTGATTCTATTATCTTCCTGTGTAGCTTCAGCTGGGGACTGTCTGACCATAATGAACGCAGCCTCAAATGTGCACTTCTGAAATCACAATGATGAAAAGTCAGGCAGCAAAGTTTTAATTACTTGGAGATAGTGTACTTGGCTGTTAATGCATGTTTTATTGCTGAGAGCTTAGGATTTGCAATTCTACCATGTATGATGCACTCTCCACCACAGAATACCTGTCTTTCATGACCACACATCTGGCACAGCCCAACTGTAATACATATTGTAGCTCCTAGCTCAAAGATTTATTCAGCTGCTTAACAGGTGATATTTCATTTCCAAAAGAAACAGGAAAAAAAATGATGGGGTGACCTGTTAAAGGTCTTTTAATTGATTAAAGATTTCAAGAGAGTGGATGCAGAGAACATGCTTCCACTGGTGAAGAGGAGCATAAATTAGAAGCCCTGATTATAAGATACTCACCAAAAAAAAAATCCAAGAGAGAATTCAGAAGAAACCTGTTTTTTCCCAACAATGGAGAGAATGTGGAACTCGTCACCACAGGGATTGGTTGAAGTGAATATGTTTAAGGAGAGTTGACAAGCATATTAGGGAGAAGGGAATAGAGGGTATTGCAGATAGCTATAGATGAGAATAAATGAGAGGAGGCTTGAGCAATGCATTAATGATGCATGGACTGCTTGGGCCAAACAATCTGCTTCAGTACTGTTTATCCTATGTAAATTGTAACCTTTATACATTTTTTTTCTATTTATGCATTTGCTGACAAGACTGGCATTTAATGCCTGTGCCTATTGCTCTGCAGAAGGTGCTGGTGGTGTCTCCCTCTAGAAGTGCTGCAGTTCTTGTGATACCCCTGTTTTGTTGATAGGGAAGAACTTCCTGGGTTTAAATTCCCCAGTTCCAAGGGTGGGATTTGAACTGGTTCTCTGGTTTCCTTGGTTTCAATATTCTATAGGTGTGAACATAAAAATTATATTAATGTCTTGTTGAAAAGCAGAAACATTTGCATGGAACTAGTGGAAAGAAATAATGTTATAGCATCATAATTCATTCCCAGACAATAGCTGAGTTCAGCCATGGTCACTGTTACATTACATGTAACGTCATTGATGCAAGGATAAGGAAAAAGAAAATAAATCTTACACTGACTTCACTGCTAGTTGATCTCCAGAAGTACTACTGGAAAATAAATATGTGCGCTATTAGGTGAGCATAGGAATCTCCACTTCCTAACGGCATTTATCATGATTTCACTAATCAGACATTTTGTCTTACATAGTTGACCTCTCAGCGACCCATTAAACATGCTACTTGATGTTTTGCTAAATAAGTCAATGCCACTTTAATAATCAATCTTAATGGGAATTCATTACTTAGGTTTCCTGCTATTTCTCTAACCAGCCTCATCACATCTAACTGCAGGTTGGCAGCACAGTATTAGTGGTGTTTGTGAGTTACTTTGGGACCAAGGTGCATCGACCTCGTGTGGTCAGTCTTGGAGGCTTCTTAGTGGCAATGTCTGGATTCCTCACCACCGTACCACATTTTATCAAGGGACCATATGTTTACGACCAAATGATCATTAGTAAGTAGACTATAGAGGCTTTAGACTTCTGATTCTACATTTTTGGTATCCAAGTTTCACAGTACTATGGAAATATGAGGCATTGCCAAGTTTTCCTCCTATGTAAAGAATGCAGCATACATAACAAATTAGTTTGTTCAGATTTGTTAAATTCCAGCAGCTTATATTTATAACATTTGTTCTCGAGATATGGGTGTGTTTCTTTTTATTTATTTTTCAGGATCTCCCTCTCTCTTTTCCCCCACCCCAATGCATGCCCGGAATTTCCTGCCACTATGAGCCATCTACATTCTCCTCTAATGTGAAAAGGATAAACTACCTTTGAGTGGCTCTTTTGTCACATTACATTCCCAAGCTCACCCAATGTCCACTGGCAAGTTTCTAGTTGGCAGGAGATTCTTGTGCAGCGTAATGTCATCATGTGAAAAACTAGTTTCCCTGTGAAAAGAAAGAAAAACTGTTGATAGTCACTAAACCATAACTCTCTTGCATATCCAGCTATCAGACCTGTAAAAGGCTGTCAATACCTTGAAATATCTGCAGCATTCTAAAATATTCAAAAAACCATTAAAAATAAGCAACTAAAATAAGTATAAACAAACTAAAACTCTTAAGAACATTTAAAAACATCTAACTAAAGTTATTTGAAAATTGAAAATTACCTACTACATTGTAGCTGTTCCTCTCCACTGAAATGGATGGAATCACTGTTTCAATGTCTGGTTTCATGTGGCACAGGGTTAGTGGGCAGAATTCCAGCATAATTGCTGTGGAATTGCCATAGAATCCTGAGCTTGGTGGCACTTATGCAGACAAATACCAGCAATGGCACATGGAGCTGCTAGAATTTTTCTACAAAATATGACTCCTCATAACCATATTAAACAGTTAATGGGTTACATTGCACATTGTCTTATATGGGATGTTAGTTGAGTAATTGGATTTTTCCAACAATTTTCACAGTCAGCATTACTGATACCAGTTTTTTACTCAAACTGATTTTAAAATTCTTACAATGTCTGGGTCAAATCTGGGTTCAAATTTGAAAGATTATCCTTTCAAAACTTTGTTTTGCTACTCTAATAACATGCCAAATATAGTTAGGGGAAGGAAGTATAGTTATATAGGGGTGATATCACACAGGCCCAGGTTCCTCTTAGAGTGATTCTGCTTTGTTCCTTACTTATTATTATGCAGTATTAACTATGTGTCATGTATAATGTGAGTCCATCACTATAACTGAAGGCAAGCATACTTAGGCAAAGCACAAGTGAGCATGGCGTCATTACTGTAAAATTTGAGAAGTTAGAAATTGCCACTATTGATATTAACAAGTGAATGCACGATATACTTATTCAATATTGCTCTGTCTGCTATTTAATATAGACATATTTAGATGAATTGAAAAATGCCAAAGAGTAAAATGCCAAAGCTAACAGCAATTTCTAGCTTTTTGAGTGTTTTTTGTAGATTCAACAGATTCTAACCTCTGCCAAATCGAAGAATCCAAGATCCATTCATCACCAAAAGATTTGGAGTGTATCCAAGACAGAAACACTGACAGCAATGTGGTTGCCATCTTCATATTCACACAGCTACTGCGAGGAATCGGGATGGTCCCTATCCAGCCCTTTGGCATTTCATATATAGATGATTTTGGGAGTGAGAGAAACATACCAATATATATGGGTGAGATAGAAGCACCAAAAATCTTTACAATCATAACAACCTAACCTTACCACTGCAATCCACAATCGCAACTACAATTCAGACTTACTTTCAATAAGAACATAAGAATTAGGAAAAGGGATAGGCCATCTGGCCCTTCAAGACTGTGCTACCATTCATCAAGATTATGGCTGATCTTTTGACCTCAGTACCACTTTCCAGCACCATCTGCATGTTCTTCCCACCCCAGGAAAACAACCTTGTGTATCTTTAGAGCATTCCCTCTTTAGCAAGTGTATCCCCTTTTAAGTAAGGAGACAAGATCAATACAAAACATTCTATTTTCTAATTTGTACAGAAAGTAGATGACCTCACTTTTCCCACATTTCTATCTGCCATCTTCTTGCCCACTCACTTGATTTTCTGTATTTGTTTGTAGCCTCTTTACGTCTTCCTTCCTTATTCATAATTATTAGCAAGTTTATAAACATGACACTTGACCCTTCAGCCATATAGGTTGTCAATTGCTAGGGATCAAGCAATGATCCCAGTGGTACCCCAACAGTCATGGACTGCCAAACTGAGACAAACCAGTACTTTTCATTTCAACCAGTATCTTCCACTTCTGTACGTTAAACAACTCTCAATCCACACCCATATATTACCCCAATTCAATGTGCTCTAACCTTGTTAACCAACTTCCTATGTAGGACCTTATCAAAAGCCATCTGAAAATTCATTGGTTCCCCCTTATCTATTCTACCAGTCACATCCTCAAAGAATTCCAATAGAGCAGTCAAATATAACTTTTCCTTCATAAATCTATGCTGAGCCTGCTCACACTTGTTCTTTTCTTGGTGTTCTGCTACAAAATCCTTCATTATAGATTTGAGCATTTTCCCCACAACTGATGTTAGATTAACAAGATGGTGGTTCCATTTTCTCTCATCCTCCTTTCTTAAATAGTGGTACCACATTTGCAATTCTCCAATCTGCAGAAGCAATTCTACAATTAATAGAATTTTTGTAAGATGATAACTAGACTATCTACTATCTCTATAACAATCTTTTTCAAAAGCAATATACCAAGATGCTGGTGGGTCAGTCAGCATCTATGGAGAGAAATGGACAGTCACTGTTTTGTTTCCCAGCTAAATTGAGAACCTTGTACAAACGGGAAAAAATAATTTTATTCACCCCGCATACCTATTGTCCTTTTGAAAGCGTCAATTTTCTAATTGACGATGATGCTAACCAAAAGTCAGAAACTACATCTACCTGCTACCAACAGCATGATCCTAGCCTTATAAACCAAGGTCAACTCACTTCAATATTATTGATGATTGCCAAGCGTAAGACTTCCCTTAAGGGAAAATATCATTACATTTAATTTTGGTGAACAGGGGAAACTTCATTTGAAATAAGCTCTTGATAGATTAGACATCTGTCTGAATGAACCTTGGAAATATGCTATAGGAATACAGAAGAGGGATAATTAAACAAAGGCGATGGAAGTAGAGAAAGACTTTCTCTTCCCATCAAGCACTGAATCTTCCCATTCTTTCATCCCAGATGAAATCAAAGTTATTTTGAAAAGGTTCATTCTTCATAACCAATGCAGTCACATGAAGTGGTTTTACATTGCCCATAGAACCATCTGCAATACTATACAACTTACAGGTCAGCATAGATTTATTGTTAAAGTAAGCATCAAGTAAGTACAGACAACATTCATTCATGAATCTTAGCTAGGTGCATCTATTAGTCTATTCAGTTACACAACAACCTTTTTTTTTTAAACTTTGTTTTTATACCCCACTGTCGGCTTTTCTTATTTTAGGAATACTTTACAGCATCGCTTTTATAGGTCCAGCTTTGGCCTTTGTGCTCAGTTCAGCAGTGTTGCAACTCTATGTGGATATTGATAAGTCTTTAAAGTGTAAGTATCTATTAATGAATGGTTCCAGAAACTCACTGGTCAATACTGTTGTCTTGTTTGGTGAATGGTGCTGAGTCCCATGAGTGAATGAGCTGAGGTCACATTGGTAACTGGCGTTGGTTTCCCAGTGTTACATAGTCACATGTATTTCTATCATCTGTTGGAGAATGTTTCCTCTTTGGTGGATGGGATTAATTTCTATTTAGTAATTAGTACCAATACTCAATTACAGAACAGACAAATCGTACTTATGTTTCATGATCAAGGATACTGCTCTCTCATGATTTCACAACTTTTTCCAGTCCACAACCCCTATAACCATCTGTTTTAAATACATTATATTATGCTGTGTTGTGTGTTGTTTTGGTTTAGTTGCCTTTTTTTTTGTCATTTTGCAATTTACTGCTGATTCTTCCTTTCACTATTTGATTCATGGTAGTAGTCCTTTGAATAGATATTACTGCCACCATTAAGGATTTTACAGTGGGTTCATTTTGCCTTAGGGACTGGGCTCAGAAAGTTGTAGAGCAATAACCAAAGAAATCTTTACCTATGGCCGTACTTTCAAAGAAGCAAAACATCCAGGGCACCTAACAAGCTTCAGGGTTATGGTTTTGACTTGGGAGGAAGAGGACAGAATACCAAAGGCAAAAGATGGGTTTCAATGAGCATCTTAAAGGATGAGAGGAAGCAAGATCAGCACAGTTTAAGGGTGGAAGTTAAGCTTAAGGTAGCAGGAATAGTGGAGTAATTAAAATTATGGCTATGCAAGAGAGTAGAATTGGAGAAGCACAGAGACTTTGAAAGCTTAGGGGGAAGGGGTTACAGAG
>JARFYF010000112.1:71761596-71772457 GCA_030265395.1 Rhina ancylostomus | reverse complement strand
AGTATTTATTGCAACTATGCACAACAGAAATAAATGCTGTACTTTTGCAGTGTGACGAGCCTGTGCCTTACAGTACTTTGGAGTCACTGACAACACAGGACTTCTGCACAAATAGTCACTTAGAGGCAGGACGCCATAACATGGCCATACAATCGGAAGACATGTTTTCCTTCCCTGCATTTTACCTCATCTTCATGGCAGGATTTAATGCTGTGACACTGAGGCTGCCATGGAGACTTCTTCAAAGCTGAAAGCTGCCTCCCATAATTCCAAGTGGCAAAGACACAACAGCTGCAATGTCTGCAGGCAGCTGCCATTAAAAACCAGACATGTAGAATGCTAGTGCAACAAGCAAGATGAAAAGCACCCTAATATTGTTTACATGTTAATTTTCTCAATTTCATAATTCTTTGCAATTGAATGTTAATGCTAAATGCAGCACTTATAATGGATGAACTTAGAGCTCTAGGTAAATGTTATTTCTCTGATGGTTTCACTATTTTATGACAATAATGCTACAAGACTGAGACAATCTCCTTCAGAATGCAGAGACCAGCAAAAGTATTTTTTTTACAATTTGAGTAACGAAGCTGAAAATGAACTACCTGAGTTATTGATTTAAATAAAGTCCATATCAACATTTAACAAAAGATTAGATAAGTGGTTGAATGTAAAGGAAGTAAATGGCAAAGGCCCGCGTGGAATATAAAAACAAACTGGTTGGGCCAAATGGCCTATTTCCCTCGTACAATTTCTATGTGATTCTATGCAACTCATATTTGTGTTTCAGAAATGCTAACTCAAGTCTTGTTTCCTCCTGCAACATGAACTGTCAGTGTCTGGCCACCGCCTTCACTCCAGTGTGTGGTAAAGGTGGAATTGAATATGTGTCTCCTTGCCATGCTGGTTGTAAAAATTATTTATTCAACACCACTGCTAATAAAATCCAGGTAATAATGAAACATTTTGAGAGACGTGTAAATACATCCTTCAGGATATTTGGCTCAATATTATGAAATCCATGACTGACTTAAGTACCAGAAGTGTTAGTTTATCACAGGCATATGCTTTTGAATGGATCTCTGTTGCAACAAACGTGGATAAAGATTCTGTTATTTATGTTTAATCAGTGAATAAAGTTACTGACCACAAAAATGGAAGTTACATAACAGGACTGAGTTCCCACATATATTTAGGCTGGGTTTTTTTCCCTTTGTAGTAGATGCTACACATAATGACAATTTAATCTAAATAAATCAGTTAGAAAAAAGCAAATGTCAATTCATTTGAAGCAAAGAGAGTTGAAGCTATGATGTGAACTGAATCAACACCTTTGAATTTAACCATGTTATTGTGAACTGAGTGATTTTTCAATTTGTTTCTGTTTACACCATAAGTTAGGATATTAGAAATTTCAATTATTGATAAAAGACAATGTTACTTGAAAATTTTCAGACAAAAACTTTCTAGAAAGCATTTTGACCATTTTGTAAGTGAAGAATTGGTGACCAAATTGTGTAGTTTTGAGTTTACACAAATAATCTCTTTAGAAATAATTGTAATAGAAACTTCTGGAAAAAAGTTGACAAAAAGTTTTGATCAAATCAATTGCAACAAGAGGTAGGGCTTGTAGATAAAATACTCTAGATTTACAATGTTTAGAAGATTGTAATGAAGGATATCAAATTTGTTGACATTATCTATTAATATTCTTGAATTTAGATAAACACACCACTTTAATCTGATCAATTAATTATAGCCAAGAGTTTGAAATCCAGCCAAAACACTTAATTACAAAACACCAAGAAAAAAATAAAGTGATCAGATTAAACCACAATTAAAATGCTAATTTCAGCAGAAGAGTGGTTCAGTAGCTTTTTGGTATTACTGATGGACGAAGGGTTGAAAGAAATTAGTTCCAGGTTCATGGCACTGAGGAATTTAAATTCAATTTGTTGAATAAATCTGGAATTAGCATCAGCACTGGTGACCATTTCACTACTGGGTTGTCAGGTTCACAGGGAATACAAATGTGTCATCTTTAACGGCCTGGATCTATAAGTGACTCCCGAAGCACAGCACTTGTGTTGGCAATTAGCTGTCCTCCAAAATGACCTATAAAACTACTAAGTTGTGCTAAACTACTGTGACAAGACATAAAATTAGAAAATACAAGGTTCACAAAATCCCAGATTCAGACATGAGCTCAAATGACCCTGCAAAGTCTTCTCTCTCATCATCCACCACCAGGGGTGTTGGCAATACAGTTTACATGCAAGGGGAGTAGACACAGAAGTTCCCAATGTTGACGTCAAAACCATAGACCCTCATGGTATCAAGTCAAGGATGGGCAAGGAAACATCATGTTTATTATCACTTTCCATAATTCCTCAGCTAATGAATCAATATTCCTTGCATGCTGAATTTTTTTTAGGAGAAAGAAGAATGTGTTCTGACTAAGGGACTTAAGTCACCAAATATAGTTCAATAGTGACACACCTATCACACTGTTCTTGTTACAGGTAGTAAGAGAATAGATTGATAGAAGAATCTACAAACTACCTGTTGCAGAGACATCTGAAAATAACAATATTCATAAGTGCAATGACAGCACAATTTTTTTGGAGGCAAATTCCTTCCTACCTTGACATCAAGAACATCCTCCACTGTGGAAATTAAAGAACTTAGATGTTGAAAATTTGAAATAAAAAATAGAAAATGCTGGACACACTCTGCAGGTGGCAGCATCTTGCAAAATAAAAAGAGTTAACATTTCAGACCAAACACATTTTGTCAGAACTAATATTGGGTGTTTGATTTGAACCATTAACTCTTTCTTTCAAGATGGATGAACTTTTCTATCTTTCATCTTAATTGATATGATATACAATATTAATTTTTCTATTCTCTAATTATCTTATAAAATATCAAATAAATGGAACATATTGTTTTGCTTTTCATCAATAATCCCAATAGATTTATTGTAAAATACTTCCATCTGCTTCCCCATCAATATTCCCTATCAACACCACAGGACCTAATGGCTTTTCCCAATTCCCAAAGCTTCTGCATTCCTCTCTAAACCAACAATTACTAAATTCCTAATAATTCCTACTTCTCCACAAAGTGTTTTGCCAAAATCTTCCAATTTTCCAATATAAACATCTAATCCATATTTCAAATCCCAAACAAATGTTGAGAAATCAATGTACTGCAGTCTAGTATTCACTGTCTTACTCTGGTTGTCTAGTTTGATTTTAATTTCCTGCATACAACACCATGAGATACAGTCTACTACTTTAAGTTTTAGGAGATTATAGAGGTTGAGTAGGAAATAAAATGTCACTGAAAGAACTTAGAACTTTTTTTTTTAAAGTGACGCCAGAAGATTTTCTGTGAGTTCAGTGCATGGGAGTGCATAGAGTATAATATGTACAGCTCTGTTATATGCCTTACATTCTACATTGTAGAGTAAGCAACATAAAGAAAAATTTGCACATTTGTTCCAGTGAAAGTAAACAAAATTCAAATCTAATTTTCTTTTTTCAACAGAATTACACTGATTGTGCATGCAGTGACTTTGCAGAACCAGGGCCATGTCACATTCCATGCTCCCACGTTTTAATTTCATTCCTTTTTCTCCTCGGATTCGTTATGCTGATCTCCTGTCTGTGTTACACGCCATCATTAATGTTGGTTCTCAGGTACCACATAAAAGCATTGTTCCTTCTGCATTTTCTGATAACTGAATCAATTTTGGTTAATACTGTTTACTTAATACTGTGTTAAAGCTTCATATGCATAGTTTTATTGTACCTCCTGCCTTTTTTGTGAATTATTTCTTAGAGGAAGCTTGGAAAACAGCTAATTAGGAACAGAGCCAGTTATTAAAAATAAACAATGAGAATGTATGACTGTGGTTCTACTGCTGTGGGTCTCATGTAATTAGGTGGACTTGAACAGGATGAATTGTAATCAATTTTTTTATAAAAGTGTAATTTTTACTCATATGTTATTTTTGGTGTTAGTTTTCCTACTCAAGTTAGGAACAGACTACCAAAATTTCTTGTCCTTTGAAACTAGACATGATGGGATTGTAGATGGGTATGTATTGTTAATCATTTCAAAAATCACTCTCCACTGCGCTCATTTTCCATTTTAATGTCTCATAACAGAAGAAGGAGAAACAGATAATTATGTAAACAGACAGAAAGTCAAAGAAAATCCTGAAAGAATAAAACAGACTGCAAGACAAATAACTAAAAGCAACCAAATAAAGCAGATATTGTAATTTTATCTGCAAACCATACAATAGGAGATTAGCTTATCTGGGTTTCATTACATTACTGTTTCAGGGAAACATTAACAATTTGCATTCATTTAGCACCTTTAACATTGCAAAATGATTTAAGGTACTTCAGATGGGTCTAATCAGAAAAAATTAACAGAGTCACACCCATTAGGAAAGGGTGCCAAAATATCAAGCAAGTAGATTTTAAAGACTTTTTTTTGAAGGAAGACAATTGGAGAGAGAAATTCCAGCTAATGCCCAGAGAGCTGAAAGAATGGTAGGGTGAAAGATATGATGAATGGACAAGAGGCCAGAGCTGTAGGAATGAAGATTAGATAAATTGAATAATTTATTAGAAAGTATACCCCACACAAAGTCTGTTCAAAAGAAAGCCTTGATGGGTTCAAATGGTCCCGACGTTCTAAGTACTTTATTACCAATGATGGTGGAAGTTTTAATGAATCAAATAAACTTGTGGAAGCTACTAACCTTCATAAATATAAATCCAAGGATTTCAGCAGAAATACAGTATATTTAAACACCGCTTATCCTCTCCCAGAACAGATAGGTGATTAAAATAAAACTGGCAACCTGACCCAAAGCTATTAAAATATTTCACCATTTTATCAACAAAGGATTATAGAACAGTACAGGCCCTTGGGCCCATGATATTGTGCCAACATTTTAACCTGCTCTAAGATCTATCTAACCCTTCCCTCCCACATAGCCCCCCATTTTTCTATCATTCATGTGGCTATCTAAGTCTCTTAAATGTCCCTAATGTATCTGCCCCACAACCTCTGCAAGCAGTGCATTCCATGTACCCACCACTCTAAAAAGCTTACCTCTAACATCGCCCCATATCTCCCTCCAATCATCTTAAAATTATGCGCCCTTGTGTTAGCCACTTCGCCCTGGGTAAAAGTCTCTGTCCACTTGACCTATGCCTGTTATCATCTTGTACAGCTCTATCAAGTCACTTCTCATCCTCCTTCCCTCCAAAGAAAAAGCCCTAGTTCACTCAACCTATATAAGACATGTCCTCCAATCCAGGCAGCATCCTGGTAAATCTCCTCTTCACCCTCTCTAAAGCTTCCAAATCCTTCCTATAATGAGGCAACCAGAACTGATCACAATACTCCATGTGGTCTAACCAGAGTTTTATAGAGCTGCAACAGAACTCAATACCCTGACGTAATGAAGGGCAACGTACCATATGTCTTCTTAATAACCCTATCAACCTGTGCGGCAACCTTGAGGGATCTAAGATCCCTCTGTTCCTCCACACTGCTAAGAGTTCTACCATTAACCTTGTATTCTGCATTCAAATTGAATCTTCCAAAGTGTATCACTTCACACTTTTCTGGGTTGAACTCTATCTGCCACTTCTCAGCCCAGGTCTGCATTCTATCAATGTCTTGTTGTAATCTACAGCAACCTTCTACAGCATCCACAACACCACCAAACTTCGTGTCATCAGCAAACTTACTAATCCACCTTTCCACCTCCTCATCCAAGTCATTTTTAAAAAAATCACAATGAGCAGGAGTCCCAGAACAGACCCCTGCAGCACACCACCGGTCACCAACCTCTAGGCAGAATATGCTCCATCTACAACCATCCTCTGTCTTCTAAGAGCCTTCCATGAGGAACCTTACTAAAATCCACATACACCACGTCCACTGCTCTACCTTCATCAATATGGTTTGTCACATCCTCAAAGAATTCAAATCAGGCTCATGAGCCACAACTTGCCCCTTACAAAGCCATGCTGACTGTCCCTAATCAGCCTATGCTTCTCCAAATGCCTATAAATCCTGTCTGTAAGAATCTTCTCCAGTAATTTGACCACTACTGAAGTGAGACTCACTGGTCTGTAATTCCCAGGGTTATCCCTACTCCCTTCCTTAAATAAAGGAACAACATTTGCCATGCTCCCATCATCTGGCACTACTCCTATCACCAGTGAGGATACAAAGATCATCACCAAAGGTGCAGCAATCTCTTCCCTCACTTCCTGTAATAACCTTTGATATATCCCATCCAGCCCCGGTGACTTATCTATCCTAATGTTTTTCAAAAGTTTCAGCACATCCTCTTTCCTCACATTAACATGCCCTAGTGTATTAGCCTGTTGTACGCCATCCTCACAAATGCCAAGGTCTCTCTCACTGGTGAGTACTGAAGCAGAGTATTCATTAAGGACCTCCCTGACCTCTTCCGACTCCAGGCATGTTTCCTCTTATCCCTGATTGGTCCTACCTTCACTCTAGTCATCCTCCTATTCTTATTGCACTATCCTCCTATTGCACTAATGACTGCAAGGCTATTGGCTTCTTAGTTTTGGCAGAACTGTTTTTCTAATGTATAGCTGCTTATGAGGAATTTTTTTAAAATCTGGTACTTTTGAAATGAAAGCAATTCAAGTTTTGCTCTGATTGATTTGTCCTTATGCCTGTACTACTAAACTACATATAGGAGGAAACTCAATGATAACAGTAGCAATGGAGGAATTTCAAATCCCATCAACCCCACCCAGCCCTGGGCAGGTCAGATGTTAAAATTAAGAATAACAACTTCAACCCATCTGCAATCCAGCCATTTACAGTTTCAGTGGAAACTGGTAGACCAGTTATTAAAATATTTTAAGGAATTGTGCCTCTAATTTAATTAAATTTCTAACTCTAATGCTTGTAGGCAGGGTTTTGTCAAGGGAGGGATGACTCCAGTGCAGCTTGTGGACTGGAAGAGCATAATGCATCCACCCACCCCAATAATCTTTCTTCCTAACAGACATTAGTGTATTTGACCAACCACCCACTCCCACCACTGCACCTTTACCAATTACCTGCTGCCAGGTCATTCTCTGCTTCTCCTCGATTGCCTTCCTGAATGATTAGTCAGACTGTCAGTATGGTAGGTTGCAACTTGGAAACCTATACAATAACATGCATATCAGGGCCTATCATTAAATTCAGAAGGACCTGAGGTTTAAGTACAAAGACTTTTCACTCCCTTCCCTCCTTGATATTAAAATTTCCATCTTTTTTAATTCTGCTATTCTCCTGCCCCTCCCTAATCTTGTAAATCACCTCCAGCCTATAATGCTCAGAGATATCTAGTTTCCTCCAATTCAGCCACTTGTTCCTCTGTTTTTGCTCATTGTCAGCAATGATTTTGGTTTCCTAGGTCCAAACCTCAGGAATTCCCTCCATAAACCTCTTTGCTCTCTATCTTTTTTGAGCTGGCCCCTTAAACCATACCTTTTTGATCAAACTTTTGTGAATTGGTGTCAACTTTTGGTCTGATAACAATTTTATGAAAATCCTATAGGAGCTATATAGATGGAAATTGTTATCATACAAGCCATCATCTCTACTGCAAAAATGCAAATATCTTTTCATGCATTAAATGGTGTCCAGAACTTTAGGATACAGTATTGCATGGCTTTTAACATTCAGTACTATTCTAGTACCAATAATCAATTAGAAGTAGGAAATAATTCTGTTGTGAACAATAAACTCTGCAAATGTATAATAGGAGACAAATAATTGACCTTTTACTTTCACATTATCTGCTTTCTCATCTATTATAGAACAGTGTCCAAGGAAACTACATCATTTGCTGTTGGAATTCAGTCTGTCTTACTCCAAGTGCTGGGTAACTATTGCTTTTTAGAATGTTATTATAATGGAAAGCAATATTTCAATGTTTCACTGAAATTTCAGTATATTTGGCCATTTAATTTTTGAAATTCTATATTTACACAGATTACACAAAAATTCAAAAATACTCAGCAGGACAGGGAATATCTGAGAAAAGAGAAACAGAATCAAATTTGAAAATTGATAACCTTGCATCAGAACAGAGAAAATTTAAAAATTACGAAAGTTGAGTCGTAGGGAAGGCAGTGTGGTGGAGGGGCGTAGGGGTGAGAGATTGGAGAGAACAAAAGCAATATCAGTGGAGCAAGGGCAAAATGAGAAACTGACTGGTAGAAATGCTAACTGTGCCTTCTGAGAGATGGTGGTGGAAGACTTTTAGTCACAGATAGTATGTCTGAAGGAGATGTAGAGAGAAGGACACGAATGAAAACAGAGGAAAAAAACTAAATTACAAACTGGAAAAGCAAAACAATGGAGATGTTGGAAATTTGAAATAAAAATAGAGAATACCAGAAGTATCAGCAGGTCAAGCAGTATCAATAGAGTGAGGAATAAAATTAATGTTGCAATGTAATAGTCTTTCATTAGAACTCAACAGTTCTGATACTAAGTAGAAAGACTAGTTATTGTTGAATTCAATATTAAGTCCTGAAGGCTGTAATTTAACCAGTCAGAAGATAAAATGCTGATCCTCAAGCTTACATTGAAATTCATATAACAGTGTACAGCCAGAAGAGAGTGGTAGGGTGTGAGTGAGGTGGAAAATTAAATCAACAGCTCAGAGATACCCTTGCGGACTGAAAGGACATGTTTTTCGAAAACATAACCTAATCTGTTTATGAAAATCAAAAAGAATGCAGATGTTGGAAATCTGAAACAAAAACAGAAAATGCTGGAAAAACTCAGCAGGTCAGGAAGAAACCATGGGAAGAGAAGCAATCAATGTTTTGGGTCTGCAACCCTTTGTCAGGACTGCAAAGGAAAAAGATGTAAGTTAGTTTTCAGGAGGAGAGAAGGATGGGGGAAGGAATGTGTAGAAAAAAACAGAATGGCTGAAGTAGGATGTGTCAAAATGGCTTAATGAGAACAGTTAGCAGCACAGTTAACTTCTAGGCCCATATAATGAGTTGTTAATAAGGTGGTGGCACCTGCCTGGCAAGCTACATCTATATGAGTAGAATAATCAAAACTGAGCCAACATGGTATTAAAAACAGAAAATTAAAAAGTGCTGGAGAAACTCAGCAAGTCAGGCAGCATCTGTAGAAAGAAACAGTTAAGATTTCTGACGAAGGGAGCCTTCGTCAGACCTCAGAGAAATAAGTTAGTCTTGTCAGCAACAAAATGTGGGTGGGATAAGGGAATTTCTCCGATTGAATGAAAACATGTGGCAGGTAGAATCAAATTAAGCTACTAAGGCTGTGTAATGTGTTGCTGATGTGGTTCTGGCATGCTGGGATATGCACAGCAGGCCAGGAAAAAGGAAAAGGATGGCAGGCAGAAATAGGAAGAAAGAGCATGTTATCTAAAATTAGAGATTTCAATACGATCTGTTTAGTTTTAATCTGTTTAGCTTTTCAAATATAGAGGAAACCATATCAGGAGTACAAAATGTGGAGATCATCATTAGAACATCCATATTGTCACTTGAATGGGTAGAAGAGAATATAAAGAGGGCTAAAAAACACTGCAACAGCTCATTTTCATTGCACAGTCGATGACAGTTTAGTTAATGTTTATGTTATTGCTCTTTTACAGGTTGGCTTCCTGGTCCTATCCTTTTTGGAGCTATTATTGACAGTACCTGTATACAGTGGGAATATAAATGTGGACACATAACCTCTTGCCAATATTATGACAATGACCTTTTCCGAAAAAGGTATGAAGACACTCCTCTATAATAGGGATTATCTTACTATTCAATTCATATTTGAATATTAGAATGAAAGTGCAGTGCATATTCACAGAATAAATCATTCATAAATCAGATTCAACAATCAGATGTTTCATTTGGGAACATTCAATTCATGTGCTCAGATCAGGCAACCAAAACGGAAAAATGATTTGAATCTTTTACACTCATCTTCCATCATATAAGAGGCAAAGAAATAAAACAAAATAGTAATAGTTGAAGGGTAGAGATTTGGCAGGATATTTTATATATATTCTACCAGGATACTTCAACAAACACTGTCTAACTTTGAAGGAATGGGTAAACTTTAGCAGTGTGCCATCAAGGCTGTACTGCACAAGCTGTACTCTGCCAATTTGGTGATATTCATAGTCAAAGGAGAACAACAATCACTTAGGGTATTAACTGGTGGATGTTGAAGTGCCTTTTGAAAAGAAAGTGCAATGGCAGAGCTATTGGCACCACAATTATATGCAAAAGATTGTTTAACAGTAACCTTGGATGCTTTCAAGGCAACCTGATTACAGTGTTTCATATTTCCTTGGGCAATTTATGTGATAAGGCATTCTAGGATGGATGAAAAACCAGCAGCACCTGATAGAACTGCCCGAATCCTACCAACCTGACGGTTAATTTACCCTACTATTACTGATGGGTAATGCTCACTTTCCTGGGCACCAAGGTCATGAAGAGATTAAGAACTGATGCACCATGTTTATGACCTATGGCTTTCTTATTAGTAGAATTTTGGATCATTGATTACAGTCTTAACAGGAATTACTACTTGCATTCATATATATAGAACAGTACAGCACAGGATCAGGCCTTTGGCCTACTACGTTGTGCCAAACTCATTAAACTAATGATGCCTAATTAAACTAATTCCTTCTGCCTTAACATGGTTCATATCTCTCCATCCTCTGCATATTCATGTGCCTAAGAGTTCATAAACACTTCTATCATATCTGCTTCACCAGACATTTTCTCTTCTCGCC
>JARFYF010000112.1:71713718-71724545 GCA_030265395.1 Rhina ancylostomus | reverse complement strand
GAATAAAATAAATACAGATGTCATGTGGAATAATTAATTAGGGATGGATGAACTTGCTTGGATTCCTGGTGACTATCCAGTTACTCCTGCCTGAAAAAATCTTTTTAATAGAATCAAATTTTGAAACTAACACATTTCAAGAATGAGAAAACATCAGGTTCTGTCAGATAGCTTGGTAATTGTGCATGGATTCACAGAATGCATACATGTATCCCAAGGAGTAGGTGAAGTTGGAAGAACCACACCCCAACAAAGAATCGACATAGTTTGGGGAAAATAAGTGGAAAGGCAGTGCTGGCAATGTTTTGTCATGTTATGAATGAGGTTTCAAAACAAAAAGAGACCTAGTAATTTATATGCTGTGATGTTGACTTTTTAAATTGACATCCTGCTTTCTCTAGCAACTTCTGATATTAGTATTAAATAATTGCATAGAGTTGGGATGAACAAGTGGTTGATGCTGTTGTCACTTTTGTGGGGAGAAACAGCATTGAGAGTCAGGCACAGGCCACTCCTATAGAAGTAGGCTTTAATAACAAGTAAAAGGGGGATCTGTCGAAGTGAGTCATAGCTCATGGTTATCAGCAATAGAAAGTTTCTTCCTTTTTAACATTAAAAATTTCTCTTGTTGGGGTACCAGAGAAGACCTCAACTCTATGCACCGATCTCCTCCTCCAACCTGAATGCAAACCTATCCTGACCCAACCATTAACGTTCTCTCTCTCTTCCCAGTCAATTCCAATTCCCCCATGGCATACCTCATGACCTTTTGAGCGTTATGCACAATAGAACCTTAAAAACATGGATCTGCTTTTTCCAGGTGCTGAAGACTTTTTAGGTTTCTTTTCTACTTGTTATAAAATATTTATTGGAACCCCTCTTGGAGCCATTTGGGCTTGTGGATCATATGAACTTTCTCTTACTTGTGGTACATACTGGTCTAAGTAAACAGTGTGATATATAGGTGTGTGTATGTAATTTTATTTATTTATACAAGTTGCTGCTGAGTTACCCAAGCTGGTTGAAAATCATTGAGGTTGATGTATAGCTAATAATGCTGTTGTAGAGCAGTTGGTTGCTTTTTTAAGGAATTCAGCAAGAATTATGAAAATCAATACAAAGAAATGCTAGGGCTAGTTTGAGGAAAAAATTAGTCTTTCCATCATTAGTATATACACTTTGGGATAGGGGCTGCAGTGAATCCTCTCTATCCTTTGTATAGATGTAACTTATTATGATAAACATTTCCTTAACTTTAGCTACACAGTGATTGATATCAAGCTGGAGAAACCACCTGAACCACCAATCAACGAGGGTGGCTGCTCCTGCTAATGCTGGCACAATCAAACTGTTCCTTATTGGCCAGCATCACCAATTGCATTACAGTCATTGACTAGCCACCTTGCTCCCTCTTGATGGTGTGCTGGCTCAGTAATGTGTGAGCGTGCTGCTGCCGAGGTGTCAAGCACACCAGGAGCTTCATTCAGAAAATTCAATTTCATTTCCTTCAGCTGCATGGTTTATTTAAGATCTGAGATCAAGTTTGATTTTGTTATGTTATGTATTGCACTCTAACACTGAGCGATGCAGTCCTCTACATTGTACAGAAATGTGTGCACGATGTAAAATGTTTGTGTGAATATGCAAAGATGTTGCTGTATCAGATTTTCAAAAAAGGAAAAATTGTCTGTGATGAAGTCCTGATGTGAGTATGAGCTGAGGTGCTGATGTTGGTTTGACCAGAGAGAATGCTTTTATCATGGGGTAAGGTATGGAAGCACAGATGTGTTCCACAAGACTCCTGGTGTCTGATTTAGAATGCTGCCTTGGGTGATTTGTATTAGATTGGAGCAGCCTTGCTACAATCCAGTGGCAGAACAGGCTTGATTTTCTTATCATTAAGCAAAGTTGCAATGCTGTGATAATTACTTGACCTCCTCTGAATATATCTCGTGGCTTATCAGCTTATGTGCACAAGCATATGGAGTTCAAGTGCAGAAGAGGAATGCAGTGATGAGATAACTGCTCAGCTAAAATTTTCAAGTCAGATGATTCTTTGAAGTAATTAAAGATTTTCTTCTGATTAGCCACTCAGTCTCCTTCCAGAGGAGGCAGTGATTATGGCTTTTGGTAACCTTAACATAACTAAAGATCATGCTTTATAAATTAATCTTGTGACATGGGATGAGTTGATTGAACAATAGAGGCATTTCTTACTGCTATTTCCTTAATCTACTTTGTCAATATCCTAATAAAGAGCATTCTTTTGCAAATGGCCCCAATAGGTTTCATTTACAAAATTAGTGATTTTGTACTCTAAACTAAAATCCATTTCCTAGGCAGACTAAATAAAAATCCACTAAATATTAAGGAATGTTTAAGTTTTCTGAGAAGGGATACTTGAATTTTATTTGTTGATCAAAATGTCCAAGTAACCAGAGTGCTTGATTGCAATTTTCTGTATTGAGCCACACTGCTGTTTGAGACTAAATGGAGTCTTTCTGAATAGCTTTGCTATAGTTGAAAAGATGTTTTGGTGCAAGATCAGTAATTAAATAGAATCAATATTACTTGAACGAACAGCTTTGTACATCATTTTGAGAATTAACAGTTTACTGGAAAACATTCTCCAGATGAGCCACAATTTAGTGTTGTGTATAGATTCCGCACAGCTTCTGTACTTGTAATACCAAAAGGCAGTAATATGTAACTATTGTTTTGGATTTAGGAGGGACTGATGTTGGTTGTTTGATATCTGTCCATTATAGCAAGTTCAACTTGACAGCAACATATTTATGTGAATGCCTGAATCTGGAATCCTTTACTTTTAATGGGATAAGTGAACTCTTAAATGGACTTGCTTTGGACAATACTTGGGTGTATTTACAGTTTTAAACTAACCTTAAATCACAACTATTGGCTTAGTTACCATACAAAATTGTGTGTGGTAGACTCCTGATGTGCCCACATTCCTTCCACTATAAACATTCTTCATGCGATGCTATGCATAAGATCTCTGCATGTTGATATGGTGAATTAGAGCTAATTTAGCATTTTATATCAGACCTACCAGAGGTGCAGATTAAACAGATTCTGGCCAATATTCTTTCTTCATCTGAGCTGCTGTTTATTGCAGAGTTTTTAACCAAATGGGAAGACATTAAAATGTGATGGTTGGTTTTAACTCATTGGCAGACTTGAAACTAACCTAGTTTTGGTAAACATTTTTATACCTGTAACTAGAGTATGTGATATCATTGTCCCCTTTCATAATATTTAGCAACTGATAATGAAAGCAGAGATTTTTGGTTCCAGAAATCCTCATTTCTGTTTAGAAATTGACTGGAATGGAAGAAAATGTGAATAAATAACTGGATAAAAGAATGAATCGTAAATAGTTGGGATGTAGGATTCTGGAAGTAGTAATGTGCTGTGCTCAAACATTGTTACAGGATCCTTCAAAACAATCACAACATCACTAAAATATAGCAGTGAAGTATTGTGGGTCACTTGAAATTTGCATCTCTAATCACACTTCTAAAATGAGCGACTTGCCCTTATTTGGAAGGATAGGAACACAAGTTAGAGGATTGATTTTGTTACTCAGTGAAATACTCCATTAGAACTTTACAGTGTCTAGTCAGCTTCATTTGATGGTGATGGTATGCAAGGTTGAAGTTGCAACTAATGTACAAAATGCAGTTTTCCTATTTGTCATGACAATGATTGTTGGTCTTCTAATGTAGCCTGTGGAGACCAGTGATGAAGGTCATTCTCTTTAATAATTTGAGAACAGCCTATAACAATGGGAAGTATCTGCAGGCAAGTACCTGAGCATCCTCCATCAGTTGTGTATTTTTTGAATATTTAGAACAGTTGTCTTTTTGTTGTAAATACTTAACAATTGTAATCTTCTCATGTCTGTGTATGCATTTGCCAGTTTAAAATCTTTGGAAAGGCAGTAAGACACTAATCCACTCTTCTCTACTGAAGTTTATGCCCTTATCACTTAGATTAGCTCAGCCTGTGTACCTGTGTCTGAAGTCTTTTGCAAAGGTAAATGTCACATCACCCAAACAGTTCACTGACACCAACTGTGTAATAAATAAACTATTTATGTCTTCATATTTCCTATAATAAAAGTGGTCTCATTACAGCTAGTTATTAGATTATTTGTATTAAGGTACCACCTGTTGTAAAGTAACATCCTTGTATCACACAATAAAATGAGCCATTTCACCACTTGGTCACTTTGCGTCAGATTTGTTTGCATGTTTCTGTCTGCTTAAAAATAAGGGGTATTCGATCCAGTTGTGATGTACCCACCAGATAAAACTGAGCAATCTTGGATTACGGCCAACAGGAAAAAAATAGTGAATGCTGAAAACCTGAAACTGGAGCAGAAATTGCAGCATCTGTCAAATTTTGCAATTGCAATTTAATGCTGTAATGAAGAGTTCATTAACAATTTGAGTGTCTTTCCGGTTGTTGCTGGTTGTGCAGTTAATTTTTCAAAAAAAATCGCAACTGCTTTGCCATATAGCTTTGAAATCTGTATATGGGAACAAGGAGCTCAGCATTAGATGTTCAACAAAATTTCCATTTAAGGAGAAAAATTCATTAATTGGGTGGGCATAATTAAGAATGAATTCATAAGAATAGCAAAAAAATTGCACAACTGTTTTCATGATGGTGTCAATAAATGTTTAGACTATGTTGCCTCTATGTGTAAACATATGCCATCTATAAATATCAGGATGCCTAATCATTTTCTAGCCTCCAAATAAATAACATTGTATGTCCACTTTAGCTAAAGTAGGCAAATAGAATTTATGAAGAGGATAAATCGGGTAATAATATGGAACCTTAAGAATCCTGAAACTGGGTTCTACTGTGTACACCTGTCTGCCACAATCAAAATGCAACAGTGCAGAAAAATATTAAAACAAAGGCCAGACAGCTGGCAGAGGCTGACACTAAAAACCTTAAAGATCATCTACGATAATTCAGTTTTGTTTTCAGAATATGTATTGTTTGGAGAATTGGTTGTTCAACAAAACTTGTAATTCAGGAAGCACTTTGGGCAATTTTCAGTCATGAAAGTTGCACAGTATAGAACCAGGTCTTTTAGTCAACTATGCCAATCATGCCTATCTACATTAATCCCACTTACCTGCATTAATTCCATATCCCTCTGTGCCTTGCTCATTTGAGTACCTGTCTGGATGCCTCTTAAATGTTATTACTCGCCTCCTCCACCGCTTCTGGCAGCTCATTTCCAGATGCCAACTATTCTGAGTATGAAAAAAAAATTACCCCTCAGATTCACTTTAAACCACACCTGTCTCACTTTAAACCACCTCTGCCTCACCTTAAACCTAAGCCTTTTAGTTTTAGATACCCTTACCACAGGAAACAGACTGGCTATCTATCTATGCCTCTCATTACTTTATATACCTTTTATAATGTCACCTCTCAGCCTACTTTCATTATACTTCAAAAACAGGTCCAATTCAATTGATAAATCGTCATGACCTAGGCCAGCAGCAGTAGCTGGGTCAGTGGCACTGTGCCTGGTTGAGAGGCAAAGAAGGGAAGGGTGAAGTTAGGCATTGTGATAGGGGAATGTTAGTAAGGGGTGCAGAAAGGCATTTCTGTGGCTGCAATTGAGAGTCCAAAATGGTGTGTTGCCTCCCTGGTGCTAGGGTCAAGGATGTGTCACAGCAGGTATAGAACATCATAATAAGAGGGGAGGGTGAGCAGCCAGAGGTTGTCCATATGGGTACAAATGACATAAGCAGGAGTAGGGATGAGGTCCTGCAAAGTAATTCTAGGGAACTAGGTAGAAAGTTTAAAAAAAACAGGGTTGTAATCTCAGGATTACTATCCGTGCCACATGCTTGTAAGGTGAGAAATAGATGTGTAGTGCAGTTCAATATGTGGCTAAGGAGCTGGTGCAGGAAGGAGGGCTCAGATTTATGGATCATTGGGCTCTCTTCCAGGGCAGGTGGGACCTGTACACACGAGACTGTTTCCATCTTAACCAGAAGGAAACTAATATCCTCGCTGGGAGGTTTGCTAGTGCTACTCGGGAGAATTTAGAGTGCTCGGGGATGGGAACCACAACAGCAAGGCAACAGATGGTAGGGTTGAGGGCAAGAAAGACTGAGGAAGGACAGCAAGGGACAGGCTAATAAATATGGTGGAATTGATGGGCTGAAATGTGTTTATTTCAATGCTAGGAGTATTATGGAAAAGGAGTATGAACGTAGAGCCTGGATTAGTACATGGAATTATGATGTCATTGCCATTATAGAGACAGGATGGGCAGCTCAAAAGACTGGGTTTTGTTTTAGACTTGATAGAGGGTGATAAGAGGTGGAGGGTTTGCACTACAGATAAGGGAGAATGTCACTGTAATACTCAAAGGACACTGCTGGGTCCATCCACGCAGGCAGCTTGGGTGGAGTTCAGAAATAGGAAAGGTGCGATTACACTGATGGGATTATACTATAGGCCCCTTCTCCACCAAGAGCTACTGAGAGGTGGAGGACCAGATATGTAAACAGATTATAGAAAGGTGCAGGAACAACTGGGTTGTCATAATGGGGGACTTTAACTTCCCCAGTATTGATTATTACTTACTTTATACAAGGAGCTTATACTGGGTAGAATTTCTTTGGTGCACCCAGGAGGGGTTCTTGAAACAGTATATGGAGAGTCCAATGAGAGGAGAGAACATACTGGACCCAGTTTTGGGAAATAAGCCAGGCGACAAACCTAACAGTGGATGAACATTTTGGGAATAGTGACCACAACTCATTATGTTTTAAGATAGTTATGAGTAAGGATAAGATTAGTTGATTGGGAGCAGCTGCTGTCAAACAAGTCCACTTCTGATATGTGGGAATTGTTTAAAGGCCAACTGAGCAGAACTCAGGATCAGCATGTTCTAGTAAGGACAAGGATGGTAAGATCAGGGAATACTGGGTGACCAGAGAGGTCCCAAATTTAGTCAGGGAGAAAATGGAAGCATACGTAAGGTTTAGGAAGCTAAAATCAGACTGGGCCCTTATGGAATATAAAGATAGTAGGAAAGTGCTCTAGCAGGTGATTAGGAAGGCCAAAAGGGGCCATGAAGCAGGATCAAGGATGATCCCAAGGTAATTTATATTTGCATTAAGAAAAAGATGATAACTAAGGAGAGGCTAGGTCCACTCGAGGATAAAGGAGGGGATTTGTGCATGTAGTCAAAGCAAGTGGCTGAGATCCTTTGTGTCAGTATTTACCAAGGAGAGGGAATTGGAGGATAATGAAAACTGAGTGGGGCATGCTAATATGCTGGGACATTTTGAGATTAAGGAGGAGGTAGTGCTGGGTCTTCTGAAAGCATTAAGGTGGATAAGTCCCTTGTGCCTGATGGCATATATACCAGAATATTGAAAGAAGTGAGGAGATTGCTGGGGCTTTAGCAAAGATCTTTGTGTCCTCACTAGTAACAGGTGAAGTCCCAGAGGACTGGAGAGTTGCAAATGTTGTGCCTTTGTTCAAGAAGGGAAATAGGGATAATCCAGGCAATTATAGGCCATGAACCTCACGTCAGTGGTGGGGAAGCTGTTGGAGAGGATACGGAGAGACAGGATTTATGCATATGGCCTGCTTAGGGGCAGTCAGCATGGTTTTGAGAGGGGCAGGTCATGTCTTATAAACTCTATTGAGTTTTTTGAGAAGGTGATGAAGGAGCTCAATGAGGGCAAGGCAGTGGATGTTATCTAACACAGACTCTAAGACATTTGATAAGGTCCCTCATGGTAGGCTGATTCAGAAGATAAAGATGCACGAGATCCACAGTGAATTACAAATTTGGATTCAGAACTGGCTTGCCCACAGAAGACCGTCATTCTGGTGGGAGGCCCATGACCAGTGGCGTTCTGCAAGAATCAGTGCTGGGACCTTTGTTGTTTGCGATATATATCAATAATTTGGATGAAAATGTAATGGGTGGATTAGGAAGTTTACAGATGACACCAAAATTAGTGAGTTATGGATAGCGTAAAGGATTATCAAAGAATACAGTGGGATATAGATCAGTTACAGAAAGTTGTAGATGGGGTTTAATCCGGGCAAATATGAGATGTTGTACTTTGGGAGGTCAAATGAAAGGAGGAAGTATATAGTTAATGGTAGCCCCCTTAATATCATTGAAGTACCAAGGGATTTTGGGGTCCAGGTCCATAGTTCACTGTAAGTGGCTATGCAAGTGGATAAGGGTGATAAAGAAGGTGTGTGGCATGATTGCCTTCATTGGTAGGAGTGTTCAGTATAAGACTCAGGAAGTCACGCTGCAGCTGTATAAAACTTTAGTCAGACCGCACTTGGAGTGTTGTGTGCAGCTGTGGTCGCCCCATTATAGGAAGGATGTGGAAGCTGTGGAGAGGGTGCAGAAGAGGTGCTGCCTGGATTAGAGGGTATGATCTACAAGGAGAGGTTGGACAAATGTGGGTTGTTCTCCCTACAGCATTGGCGGCTGAGGGGGAGACCTGATAGAGGTTTTTAAAATTATGAGAGGCATAGATAGAGTAGACAGTCAGAATCTTCTACCCAGGGTAGAAATGTCAAACACCAGAGGACATGTATTTAAGGGGGAGGTGGGGGAAAGAGATAAGAGTTTAAAGGTAAAGTGAGGGGCAAAGTTTTTTTTTTGAAGTGTGGTAGGTGCCTGGAATGGGTTACCAGGGGTATGAGAGGAAGCAGGCAGTTTGGTGGAGTTTGAGGCTTTTAGATAGATACATGAATATAAAGGGAATGGAGGGATATGGATGATATAGTACAAGTTGGCACCAAGATTGGCACAACAATGTGGGCTGAATGGCCTGTCTTGTGCCATACTCTTCTAACGTTTATGTTATAACACGAGGCCCTGGAAGGAAAAGCTGGTTTGATTCGCAGATTTGTGGGAATGGGGAGCAGGAGGCTGGTCTCCTCAATGGAGAGGAGCTCAAAAAAGGCCAAGGGGAGAGGGGAGGAAAGCTACAGAAATTTGGGGTTGGGCACCAGTCAACATCTAAAGGTTGAAGCAGAAAGGGCCTAAACCAAATCAGATCAAACTGAGTAATTAGTAAGGTGAAGACAACCGATAAGGAGTACCTCAACAATGCTAATTAGATGATGCCCACGTGGAAGAGCAGAAGGAGGGGCAGCAAAGGGAAGGAGAGTGGAAAGTAACATTTTCAGGAAAAAGATCATTGCCACATCCACAAGGGTAGGTCAGCATTCAACACATATTTGGAATAATTTACTAGAAGAATAGGAGATACAACAAAGGGTCACAATAAATAGGAATTCCACCACACAGGAGGCAGTATTTACCAATAACGGCTGCTGTATACATAAACTGAAAGAACCAATGGTTTGCTTACGGAAGTGTCTTTTTGGGGAAAAAAAATATATTCACACATCTTAAAAAGTAAACAAGGTCACTGGAAAAACCCAGTCAGATTCTGTAATGTGAAGAGGTCACCAATACTCTGTACCACCTTATGGGATATCATTGGCACAGAATGGCTGTCAAAAAACTTGACATGTCAACACGGTACTTTTTAAATTCAAGAATGTCTTTCAGTGCAGTTTGGGAATAATGTAAATGAAGATGTAGCCTCCAAGACTTTTAATTATTATACTGATGGGTCCTTCCTGCATTATACTGTAGCCTTAAATATGAGATTCTTCCAGGTTAAAATTAGTTGATATACAGAGCCCAACTTGTTTTTTCACAGATTTTTAAGTGGTACCCATTTGCAGGTTGTACAGAATTTTGAATTGCTCGAGTGCTCACTCTAAATATTGATTGTCCCACTTACTGATATTAGAAAACTGTCATGCAGTGGTACAACATTGAATTAACAGCCAAGAGAAAAAATTGACCACCAAAGCTCCTGGACTGTCGTAAAAATCCAACCAGTTTACTAGCATGCTGTTGGAAGCTTGCTGTGTCTTGACTGTTGACCCACATTATCTGCCCAGATCAAAGCTCGAGCAAGTCACTTCATGAAACAACTACGCTGCCCTTTGAGCAGTTGAAACATCTTTGCCCTTATTCCAAAAACAACTTTGATTTATCTGGCCAGTGGCCCTCAACCCACAGCCCAACCTGCAGCTGCTGTAACCCATTTGATGTCACCCTAATTTACTCTAATAGTTAATATACTTCGTTTGTTCATTTAAAATGTATTTAGTAGACATTTGACAGTAAGAATGAAATGTAATTACAGAATATTAATTTACACTGCGTTATAGTCAGTTAATAATTCCAAAATATTTTAAATGGATACATTAAAAGTAAGGTGTGTGGCTGCATCCCACCAAACATTGCAAGTTGCAAGAGTGGCCCTAGGAAAAGTGGATCGAGAACCACTGATCCAGTTATGACTTACTACCACAACCAAAGACCCTTACTCAAAACAAAGCGTAATAAAAAAAAGGATAGATGACAGGCTTTGAAGAGTGCCGGAGAGGAAGAGGGTTAGTGAGGTAGACAAGTTTAGAGGAGAAAGACTAGGGTTTTGTTAACTAGGGTGAAGTCATCAAAAATCAGGGATACTCAAGAAGCCAGAGGTGAAGGTTTACTGTGATCCTTGAGAGCTATAAAGCTAGCGGTTGTTAAAGAGGTGGAGGGTGTCGGTGGCCAAAGCTCATGGAAGGGTTTGAAAACCAGACTGAAAGCTTTAAAATTGGAGTAGTTGCGAATGCAGAACGTGCACAGAGGTTGATGCACGAACAAGTTAAGATACAGGGGAAAGAATTTTGTTTGAAAACAGAAGCGGGGGG
>JARFYF010000112.1:71690171-71700460 GCA_030265395.1 Rhina ancylostomus | reverse complement strand
CGGTGAACTTCTTCTGCACCCTCTCCAAAGCCTCCATATCCTTCCTGTAATGTGGTGACCAGAACTGCACACAATACTCCGAATGTGGCCTAACCAAAGTTTTATACAGCTGCAACATGACTTCCCAATTTTTAATCTCAACACCCCAACCGCTGAAGTCAAGCATGCCGTATGCCTTCTTTACCACCCTATCTATTTGTGTCACCACTTTCAGGGGGCTATGGACTTGCACTCCAAGCTCTCCTCTGTATATCAATGCTCTCCATCATCATGCCATTTAATCTCCATAATTTTATGGAGGATTATCCCAACATATCAAGTACTTCATCGTGGTTGTGGTGTGAAAGGCATAAAAGAATGTAAGAAATAGAAGCAGAAACAAATCACAATGCTTTTCTGACCCAAAACAGTCTTTGGCTGCTTTTCTCCATGGATGGTCCATGGATGCTGCCTGGCCTGCTGAGTTCCTCCAGCATCATAGTGTTTTTCATCTATATTTCAGCATCTACAGTCCTTTGTTTTTCTACAGTGTTTCCTGAGCCTCCTCTGCCAATAAATAGGATCATGGCTGAACAACTGCCCAAACCACATAACACTTGATTTCACTATAGCCTAAAAATCTATCTCAGCTTTCAATGTGTTTTGTGACTCAGCCTTTATTGCCCTTGTGTGCAGAGGATTTCAAAGATTCACAAACCTCAGAGAAGAAATTCTTAATCTTGACCAGAAATTTTGACCCATAGTTCTGGACTGTTCCACTGGGGGAAACACCCTCACGGCATCAATCCAGTCACATCCCTCAGAAACTTAAAGCCATTCCTCAACCTACAAGAAGGATGTGTTCCTGGAATACATTTTATTAAGCAAAATTTCAGAAATTTAAAAGTTTAGGCAAAATGCTCTATGGGCATCTTGGTACAATGTGTTCCTGTGCACCGAGAGTGGAGTACCGTTCATGATAGCAAAAAATCCTTCACAATTTAAAGACATGACAATCATTTTATTATTAAGATTTGTAAGTTGAACATTTGTAAGGAATTGCACCTTGTTCACTTTACAAATTTGTGTCATAATGCAATTGACTCTCTAGGTCAATTGGTCCTCATTAGTCTAGTCCTTGATTTTTCAGAGGTTCGTTAATACAAATAAACTTTAACAACTCGAACAAAATAAAATAGTTACCCTTGAAAGTGTATTATGTACTATAAAAAGCAAGGGTGTTAAGTGGAGTCAATGGGCCAACGTTTAAGAGTGTGATTGGACGACCTGAATCAACTGCATGTGCCCCTGAGTTTAATGATGATCTAGGAAAAGCAAGATCAGTATTGGAAGACATGAAAGAGGGAGAGGAGGTGCTGGATCTTCTGAAGGTATGTCTAAGGTCAGCCATGGCCAGTTTGAATGTTTCAGTAAGGGTGCAAACCTACACAATGTTTGTCTTGGGGACAGATGATGTGCAGTTACTTTGGCAGAAAATCTGAAGTGAATCATTGGAGAAGATGGCAATATGGGGCTCTTTCAGCACATTAATCTCAAGAGATGAGAAAAGTGCTCCTGGCTTCAAGGTAGCCAAAGAATGCTTTGCTTTTCTCCTTAGAAGTAGCACCAAGGGTGACTATTAGTTTAAATCTTTAATAATTACCACTCAGAGAGCCCGAATGCCCTGAAGGCACTTCAAAGTCCAATCTTCCAGTGGTGTGGCACTTGACCAAAAACTCGTGATGACAGTGTTGCTTTTCCATAATTTTATCATGTAATTTCTCTCCATTGTTAATTAGCGATATTATGTGAGGAGGAACTTGGACAACAGAGCCTTGCTCATTATAGATAATGGTCCCGGATATCTGGTGAACATCAGGGACAAGGCTTACAACATCTATGTGGCATTACTGAGAAAGCAAGAGCTATCATCAGAGGTGACAATCTCAATATGCAGTGCAACATTAGATGTGGCTGCAAGATGGATAATGTCATGTCATGCCATAAGGAGTTCTACCATTCAATAACTTCATGGCTGATCTGATTGCTACCTCAACTTGGCATTTCCATCTATTCATAGTAACCTTTCACCCCATGCTTATCAAGACTGTACCTCAAGGAAGAGACCAAAACCTCGCAACCCTTTGTGGGGGGGGGGGTGTTGGGGGTGGAATAATTATCTCATCTCTGTACTACATGGGTAAGCCCCAGACAGTAACAGTCTGGACAATCTAGTTGCAGATTGTCTCATAAGACTATGTGCCCACTCTATCAGGATCCCTCAGGATCTTATATTTTTCACTTGTTAAGTACCACATAAAGGCACATTAAGTACATTATGTTTTTATTATCTTAATTTAATATGTAATTAAGATAATTAAATGATATTATTTGGATTCTTGTGTTTTTTTACTGTGATTCATGAGCTTGGAATGCAATCAGAATTTTTACATTGGAAGTAATGGGAAACACACTATTGATTTAAGCATTTTCCTTTAATGAAACATTTTCCTGGAAATCCTTTGTAAATCAAGGAATGCAGGTATATATTACAGTGAAAACATGAGGTGACAACTCATCTCTTCCAGACACTGACAAGTATAGGGTTATTTTCCTCAAAAAATCTGTTTTATTTCACAACTCCAGCATGACTTGGTAGTGGGTGAATATTGTGATACTCACCCTTCTGTTAAAAAGATGTATTGAAAACTTATTTAAAAAAAAATTTCAAACAAAATGTTGTGTGCATGTTGAACAAATGGAGTAAGCTGGAATGTTCTATTGATTTTTTTTGTTTGTAGACACTGAGCGTGCAGTGCAACTACTAAGGGAGTACTGCAGGAATCTTCCAGATTCAGAAGAAGGGCAGCTTCGAGCAGCGATTGGGAAAGTCACCAACATTTTCAATAGTGACTTGTTCCAAGCACTATTAGGTAACTCTTCTTGCTATGTTTACATTTTACTTCTAAATTAGAATTTAAATATAATTAAGAATTTACTAATTCTTTTCAAACCTTTCATGATGCACAGCAATTCAAGAGCAAAAACATTTATTTGTTTTCCTTCACACGAACAATCCATCAGTTTCACTTGTATATTTTCCCCAGGCATTGTGTGAGAAATAAAACATCATTCTAGAAGATCTGATGAGGAGTAGGTTGTTCAAACTCTTGAGACTCTGCCACCATTTAATTAGATTATGGTTGATCAGTATTCCGATTTCATTTACCCTCATTTTTATTTTCTAAGTAACAAAGTTCTATCAATCAGTGTTAAGAGTCTGCATGCAAAATTGTAGCACCTTAAGAAGGTTCACTGTGAACCCTTCACCCATCAACTGTTTGATCATTTTGTAATGTTTACAACTTGCAATGTAATCAAAGTCGAGTTTATTTTCATATGCTCAAGTGCATGTGTGCACAGGTGCAATGAAAAACTTACCTGAAGCAGTATCACAGGCATAAATCATTATATAAGTAGCATTCACAAGAAAGACATAAATGTCCATTTTAGTGCAAAGTGATCAAGGTGGTCATAGTATTGATAAACTCTAATGATTAGGGTTGTGACAATTGGTTCAAGAATGGTTGAAGGGAAGTAGCTGTTCCTGAACCTGGTGTGCGGGTCTTCAGGCTTCCCGATGGCAGCTGTGAGAAGATGACATGGCTTGAATGGTGGGGATCTTTGATGATGGATGTTGCCTTCTTGGGGCAGCACCTCTTGTAGATACTACTGATGGTGGGGAGGGATGTTCCCATGATTATATTGGGCAGAGTCCACTACTCTCTGCAGCTTCTTACTCAGACAGTGTTGAGAATGGCCTAAAATAAATTTCTTTCAGGAATTGCCTAAAAGAAATTTCTTTTTAGGACGAAGTGGTCATTAACATTACAGAAATGTCAGCCATGACTCAGTTTCACTTTTCACGCAGTGGTACCCAGGACTGAACTAAAGCCCAGAAATGTATGCATATGCAGTCTGTAAAAAAAAGTGTTCTAATTTGACTATAGAATGAGATTCCTTACTTCCTTCCAAGAGTATCTACATTTTTGATTCTGAAATAGCATTTTATATGGATTTTTCAGATGGGTTTGTTATTGGTTTGTCTACATTATTTTTTCATCATGTTGTAATGAAATAAATGAGCAAGTAATCTTTGAACATGACAAAGAGAAATTTCCCAGGAAGTTAACTGAATTGTTTTTACTGGGAATGCAGCTAATTACCCCTCCCAAGAGATCCAGTGACCAGGCTTTACTCATGCTCAGTATCCTTGGTATGTCTGATCTCCTCTCTGCTTAATACCATTACAGTATCCTCTTCAGTTGTGCTGTTTTTGTGATATATCATGCCCAGACCTGAGTGGCTTTTGTCTTTTACTGCTGCAGCTTCCTCTTTTGCATCCTAATGCAGTATCTTCATTAACCTGAAATCTGCAGTCTCTGTTCTTTTGTAGGATTTTCCAATTTTAATCTAGTATCAGAACCTGAGCTATCATTGGCACACACTGCATTGCTTGCCAAATTCACATTTTGACCCTTAGATGATGCCCCTTCTTCCACTACCTTCCCTACTCTAAGTTAAAGGCTTTGCATTCTACTGGCCACAGCATTGTCCCTCCATCTTCCTTGGACTGATAGTCTTGGCTCTAGGTGACCTATGTTCCAGTTTCTTTCTGATAGGTTCACCACAGGCCCTTTCCCTATTAATGATCTAGAGAGAGAGGTTCATAGCAAAAAAAGATGTTTGACTTTGGAGTCATTGAACAGAAATTAAAATTAAATGAGTGATCTGGACATTGCAATGAGAGAACTGAGTGTTAATCAATCACAGGAATAGAGAAAGAATAAAGAGAAAAAGTGGGAGTCAAAAGGAAAGATTTACATTTTTATAACCATTCATGACCATTTTGAACACTGAAGAACTGCAATATAGTCACAATAGTAATGTAGGATGCACAGTAGTAAATTTGTACAGAGCAAGTTCCTACTGTCAGCAATGTGACAATAAACAGATGATATGCTTTAGGCAATAAACATGATATGCTTTAAACTGATTTATGAATAAGTATTGGCCAGTGCACAATAGATAATTCCTCAGCTCTTCTTCAAAATTATATTGATAATGAAATTCATTACTGCATTGAGTGTATCAGCACAACTTTTGATCAACTGAGGAAAGAGGCATATGAAGATCAAAACCTAATATAAACTCTGTAGAGTTTATGTCAGGTTTTGATCTTCATATGCCTCTAGCAGTGATTCCTGCCCTCCTATGTGCTTCTGAGGCCTGATCTACCTTGAGCAGGCCACCTTAATGCACCAGAAAGATACTACGGATAGTATCTCTGCAAAATTCTCCAAATTCAATGGGGAATATGCAATTCAATATCAGAATCCTCTCCCAGGCCAAAGTGCTAAGTACACTCAGTTGGCTATATTGGGAGGACCATGTGGTTCAAATGTCCAACAGCAGACTCTCTATTCTGTGCTGTGTCACAGGAATAGATTACTAGGCAGACAGAGGAAAAGATTTAATGATGTGCCCAAAGTCATCTTCAAAAAATTGAAACATCACTAGTGAATCTTGGGAATTTCTGGCTCATCTCTGCTCAAAATAGAATAGGAGCATTTGGGATAGTATAGAGAAGCTTGAGTCCATACATCAGGAGCACCCAAAAAGTCCTGCTTAAGTGGCAGAAGGAATGTTCCATCTCACAGCTACCCATCCACTCATTGTATGTAAGCAAATTGCGCTAAGCAAATTCTCACAGATGGCAAAGTGACCATGCCACATACCTTCTTTGAAAATGTTGATTGAGGAATAAAGTTCGGTCAGTGTAAGAGGAATACCTCCTCAGCTCTTTTTGAAAATAATCCCTTGGAATCTTTTACATCCACCTGATAGAAAAGGTCTTGATTTAAAGTCTCATACAAAATACTGCACCTCTGGGAGTGCAGCACTTCTTCAGGCTCGATCTTTATGTTTGCTCTGGAGTCTTGAACCCTGAACCTCCTGACTCACAAGGCTATCAAATGATCCACTGCTGATATTAATAAGGACTGAGAGAACAATATAAAAATAGAGCAAATGAAGGGAATAAAAATATACTTTGTTCATGAGCAGTGGTACTAAAGGTGAATCACATTGTAATACATTGTTTACTCAAGTATCATTCAACTCAGTCTGACAATGCTGTAGATCCATCAACAGTAATTAAAATTTTGCCTCAGTACATAGACCTTGAAAATAACATAGTCACGTATAACTACTATATTATCAGACTTTAGTTGAAAGAAGGAATTTAAATAGTCTCCAAGCTAACATTGAAAATATTAATACAATATGTTGGAGTTTTATTGGACAGTTTCTGTAATGTGAGGAATATTCAAGCCTAAAGAATGATTTGGGTAATAGCTGGGATGTGGATGAAAAGCTGGCTCCATGTGTGCTGGCTTGTTTGACTTTGAGAAATTTGGAAACATTTAGTAGGATAGGAAAGAATGATGATGAAAAACAACTGTGAATGATAGAAGACTGTGTAGTAGGTGCTGTTGGAGAGCTACTAGAATCTGAGAATCTACAGCTTTCCTGTGCACTTACTTAGTGATGTAGATGGGCATATTTTTTTAACACAAAAGTAATTCACACGGATTGTGCTGTATGCACATGTACCCATAACAAAAAGATTCAAAATAAAAACAAAATACTGGAAATAATCAGGAGGTCAGGTAGGAAAAGAAGCAGATCTAACATTCTGGGTCAAAGACCCTTGGTCAAAACAGAATAGGACCATTTGGGATGGTATTAAGAAGCTTGAGTCCATATATTTCTGCCAAAGGGTTTTCAACCTGAAATATTAGCCTCTGTTTCTCTTCCTTCAGATGCAGCCTGACCTGATAAGTATTTCCAGCATTTGTCTGTTTTTACTTCAGATTTTCAACATTTGCAGTTTTTTTTGATGTTCATAAAAAGTTACCATGCGGTAAATGGATGTGTCTATAATTCTTGTCATCTGAAGTTATTTTTTTAATATATGTTTTGACACATGGGTGTGGCTGGCATGGTCACCATTTATTGCCCATGCTTAATGGCTCCTGAGAAGGTCATGGTGAGCTTCAATCCTTCCACAGTGTTATTGGATAGGGAATTCTAGAATTCAAATCTAGTTACAGCAAAGGCCTCATGGTACATTTCCCTGTCAAAATGGTGTGTAATCAGGAGAATCTGCAGATGGTGGCATTTTGGTTTGTCTGCAGTCCTTGTAATGACACATTCAACAAGAATCAGACCCAATTTGAGTCAGTTGAATTCAATCAGCAACATTTATCAATTGAGAATTTTTACTGTTTCTTTTCTACCTGGTTTCTTTCATTTATCACTATAGCGTCATGATGGGCCTGAATGGCCAGGTAGAGTTCAACAGAAAACATTGGTAGAGCAAACAGGGAATCAGGTCACATCATGTTATACTGGTCGCCATTTATAGAAAAATGTATTCAATAATATTAATAACCTTAATTGAATAGGTAACAGAAAACTAATTCTCTGTTATTCAGCCAGGTGCTATCAGGAGCACAAAGTGTAGGTTTTCCTGTCTACTCCCATGAAGGTATTCCAATGGAACACTGTTTCATTTTAATGAATGCATTTTAAGACGATGTACAAGAATTATTTTGATGTTTTACATAGAGTAATAGCAGCTTGAAGTTGTCACTGTTGGTTGTAGCATTTGAGAGCTTAAAAGTTTAATTTGACATTCTTCCATCCAAATATTAATGGTGTTAATCAAGTTGCTTTTATTGAACTTTATCTTGTAAATCCTATACTCAATGCTGTATTTTTAAAAATCAAATTGATCTAAAATGGTTTTTTTGTTTTGGACAGTCTGATGAATTATTTCTTGCTTTGTGTGTTGATTGTACAGCATTCCTTTTTGTGCTTATTGAATTTATTGCTAAAGTTGTCATTTCTTGACAGATGTGGATTTTTTTAGAGGAAGTCAGACTGATATTGTTACACTTTTTATAGAAATGTTGGACCTTAAATACTCCTTATATTAACAAATTTACGAAGTTTAGTTCAGGTAATCTAAAGATAAATCATTTAAGATAAGCCTGATGTACTTCTACTAAACTAGCAAAAAAACCCGATGATACAGAGTATCACACCAACCTATCATTTAAAATACCTGACAGCCAAAGAGATTGTTTCTGATGTAGTTGTGATGAACTATCTGCATAGTAGGTGCTATTCTGAGCTGTAATTATTAATGAGCTAAAGACAAGTTGCCAAGGGTATCATCAGATATACCTCTGCCAAGTATGGATCATTTAGGAGGTGAAATGATTCTGTATTATTGCCAACTTTAATGATTAACTGGATTTTGCACAACTTCCTTTTATTGCTGTATCATGGAATTGAATGCATTTTGTGGTATTGCCCTATTTTTGATTTAATGCATTGTTCTGCTGTATTACGTATACAGTACTGATAGATTACTATATGGCTGTTACTAAATATTACACTGCATAAATAAATATTGAAAATGAAATGTACTTCCAAGTGGCATTTAGCTCCTTGATAGTAACAGTGATTGTGTGGCTTTCATTGGCAGGTTCTGTTAAGTGCCATAAATTTGTGGGTGAACCATCAGGTGATTTGATGTATTTTCCATACCCCACAAATTTATGGCACTTAACCGAACCTGCCAATGAAAGCCACACAATCACTGTTACTATCAAGGAGCTAAATTGGGAAAATGACTCACTGGTATAACAAGATCTGGAGGGTGTAAATGAAAGATTGTGCCTAACTGGGTAGAAACTATCTAACTTACGGCAGCACAGTGGTGCAGCTGGTAGAGCTACTCTCTCACAGTGGCAGAGATCCAGGTTCAATCCTTACTTCAGAATGTGTTTGTGGAGTTTGCACATTCCCCCTGTGACTGCATGTGTTTCCACTGTACACTCGTTTCCTTCCACATCCCAACATCATGAGGGTTGGTAGGTTAATTGGCCACTGTAAATTACCATAGTGTGTGGGTGAGTGGTAGTGTCTGGGGGGAGTTAATTAGATGATGGGGAGAATAAAACAGATGTTATTAATGCTGGATGAATGTAAATAAATGACTGATGGTCAGCACAAAATCAGTTGGCCAAAGGGTCTGTCTATCCTGTGTCTCTATGACTAGCATTTGCTTGGGAAAATCCACCAGTCAAATGCAGGAGTGTAGTTTGGGGAGGAGGGTGTGAACATTGTTCAAAGGTTTCTACATTTTGTGTTAAAAAGTGACAGAAAAAAGAGAGGAAATTGATTTCTGACACCCAGGTAAATGTAGAAAAAAAACTATTAAAAAAATTTGGAGCACCATTAGAGGTTGGAAAACACAAAAGGTTTTCTTGCATATGCTTTTAAAGTAGACTCAGCTGTTGGCAAACCCAGATGGTCTTCATAGGATTGCAAATCCACTTCAGAATGAAGCCAGGCATTTTAGTTACTCAAGTGAAATTTAATGGGCCCGGAATTCTATCACTTAACACATCTTTATATACCTTGCAATAAGGTCTGGCATTCAGGATGACCCTACATGAAGTTGGTGCTGGTCCTCTGCACAGCATCAATTTAGCATGCTTCCTCAGGCTTATAAAATCTCACAGGAGAATATTTTCACTTCTCCAACCCAGCACTTGTAAAAATAGTTTCTTGAATGCAAAAAGGCTTTTATTAAATGAAAAATATAATGTAAGAAAGCCACCTGCGGAGGATAAAAAGATAAAAAAAATAGAGCTAATGGACAACAATGTTTTACTTTAATATTTTTATTTTTCAGTGCACATTAATTATTAATGGCAGCAGTGAGAATTATATATAATAATCTACATGAGCAAGTGGAAGATTAAAAAGAGATTCCACTTCACAGAAAGATAACAGTTGTTTATCTCGATGAACTCAATTAAGTCTTCACTTTAATTCTCACTTGATAGAAAATAGTTAAGAAATTGAGGTTAAGTGATTTGTGTATATCAGGCTAAAATTTAGTCATATATGATATCTTTTGCACAACAGGTATATCATGAATTATACATAATTCACGTCAAGGATAAAGTTTCAGGTTAAAGGCAGACAGAATTTCAGCTTAAATTGCAAAATTTTGAAAAAAGTCATGTTTGGTATTGATATTAGTTTATTATTGTCATTTGTACCGAGGTACAGTGAAAAACTTTTCTTGCATACCGATCAAACAGGTCAATTCGTTACACAGTGCAGTTACATTGAGTTAGTACAGAGTGCATTGAGGTAGTACAGGT
>JARFYF010000112.1:71574790-71585910 GCA_030265395.1 Rhina ancylostomus | reverse complement strand
GTATTTGTCCTGCTTCTTGCGGACAGGACATACCTGGGCAATTTTCCACATTGTTGGGTCGATGCTAGTGTTGTAGCTGCACTGGAACAGCTTGACCAAGGGCACGGCAATTTCCAGAACACAAGTCTTCAGTACTATTGCTGAAATGTTGCCAAGACCCATACGTTGCTGTATCCAGTGCCTTTAGCTGTTTTTTGATATCACGTGGAGTGAATTGAATTGGCTGAAGACTGGCATCCATCATGCTGGGGGCCACTGGAGGAGGCTGAGATGGATCAACCATTCTGTAATTCTGGCTGAAGATTCTTGCACAAGCTTCAGGTTTTTTACATTGGACTACCACCCACCATTGAGAATGGGGATATTTATGGAGCCACCTCCTTAAGGGAGTTGTTAAATTGCCTACCACCATTCACGACTGATGTGGCAGGACTGCAGAGCCTAGATCTGAACTGTTGGTTGTGGGATCACTTAGCTGTTGTTTGTCTGTTGCCTGCTGTGTACTGTATATTGTTCAGCATGCAAGTAGTCCTGGCTTGTAGTTTCATGAGATTAATTAATCATTCTGAGGTATGCCTGGTGCTGTTCCTGGCATGCCCTCCTGCACAATGGCATGAACTGTCCTGTTCACCCTGCAGAGTCCTCAACAACATCTGGGGGCTTGTGCCAATATTGGGAAAGTTTTCTCACAGACTAGTCAAGTAATACCCTGACAGAGTCATTCTCACAGAATCATGCCTTATAGTTCCAGACACCACCATCTCCATCCCTGGATATGTCCTGTCCCATCAGCAGGACAGACCCAGCAGAGGTGGCAGCACAGTGGTATGCAGACAGGAGGGAAATGCTCTGGGAGTCCTCAACATTGATTCCAGATCCTACGAAATCTCATGGCATTGATCCAGGGTTGATCCCCTGGTTTGACAGTGATGGTAAAGCAGGGAATATGCCTGATCATGAGGTTGCAGATTGTGGTTGAGTACAATTCTGCTGCTGCTGATGGCTTGGACCTCCCTATGGATGCTCACTACTGAGGCTAGATCTGTTTGCAGTTTGCCCCGTTCAGCATGGTGGTGGTGCCACACCCAATGATGAAGCGTATTTTCACTGTGAAGATGGGATTTCATCTCCACGAAAACTGCCTGGTGGTCACTTCTACCAATACTGTCCTGGGAAGATGCATCAGGTAGGTTGGTGAGGATGAGATAAAGTCAGTTTTTCCCTCTTGCTGGTTCTCTCACCGTCTGTTACAGACCCAATCCAGTAGCAATGTCTTTTAGCAGTCGACCAGCTCGGTCAGTAGTGGTGCTACCAAGCCACGCTTGATGATGGACGTTGAGGTTCCTCCACCCAGAGTACATTCTGTGCATTGGCCACTCTCAGTGCTTCCTCCAAGTGGTGTTCCACATGGAGTGGTATTGATATATTAGCCAGGGGAGGTGGTTGGGGGGGGGGTGGTCAGTCAGTGGTGATCAGCAGAAGGTGTCCTTGCCCAAGGTTAACCTGATGCCATGAAATTTCATGGGATCCAGAGTCAATGCGGGACAGGACATACCCAGGGATAGAGATGGTGGTGTTTGGGACATTGATTGTAAAGTATAATTCCGTGAGTATGACTATGTAAGGTTGTTGCTTGACTAGTCTCTGAGAAAGCTCTACCATTTTTGGCACAAACCCCCAGATGCTGGTAAGGAGGATTTCACAAGGTCAAAAGGACAGTTTTGCCATTGTTGTTTCTGGTGCCAATGTTGATTCCAGGTGACCTGCCCGATTTTAGTTCCTTCTGGCGTTCTAATTGTTACAATTGAATGGCTTTCTGGGCCATTTCAGAGGGCAATTAAGAGTCAAGCACATTGGTGTGGGTCTGGATTCATGTGTAGGTCAAACCAGATAAGGATGGCAGATTTCCTCCCCTACAGGACATTAGTGAACCAGATGGATCTTTACAACAATTAACAATGGTTTTATGGTCATCATTAGACTTCAATTCAAATTTGAATTTATCACCATTTGCCATGGTGGGATTTATCCCAAATCCCCAGGATTTTGCCCAGGGTCTCCAGATTATTAATCCAGTGATAATAACACTTATACCATCGCCTTCCCTTCTAAGTACAGAAGGACAAAAGATCAAATTCAGAATTTACTGAGTCTCCAAAGAGAACCTTGCCAGTTAAAGGGAGACTAGGAATAAAACAGAAAATGGGAGAAAAAAATCAGCAAGTTGGGTAGCATCTGTGGAGAGAGAAACATAATTAATGCTCCAGATTGATGACCCTCCATCAGAACTAAAAATTCAAATTGTTCTGTTACTGTTAATATTAATGTTTGATGTCAACGACCTCTCTAAACTGCATGCTTCCACCATTTACACTTTGGAAATCAGAAGAAGTTGCAGGATGACAGAGAGTGGAAGGCAAGAAAGTGGTAGGCAAGTGGGATTTCATCCTCTTCTGTTACTTCAGCCCTAATGGTAGTCAAGGTCTCAGCAATGGCTCCTCTGGTGATGTCGAGCACTGTCTTTTCCATGAGAACAAGATTATACAGTTGTGCCTGTACCCTATTTGTTATCTGCTGCTGCTTCTTATTATTCATCTGCTTATTTTGCAAGGCAAGGAACTATGCCATGAGTCCCATGCAACATGTTTGAATGATGAGGCTGAGATTATTGAAGAGCTGACAGTATTTGGTACAGTGCTGTACAGCATAGCTGAGGTGAACCGATAAATGTCATTGATGAATCTTGATTCATAGAAATTGTTGGTAAGTGACTGATGGGTATGTGATGCATTGAGCAGTCTCTGAGGGCTGCAATTGGGAGTATATGGCATTTGAAAGTTCACTGAGCTTGATCACACATAGGAAGTAATTGACTTCTTATGGCACTCCATTCAATAAAATCATAGAGAGATACAGCACAGAAACAGACACTTCAGCCCATTAAGTCTGCTTTGACCATCAACCACCCATTTTAACTAATCCTATATTAATCCCATTTTTTATTCTGTCCACATTCTCTTTAACTCTCCCCAGGTTCTACCACTTACCTACACGCTATGTGGGATTTACCGTGGCCAACCTACCCACCTGGACATCTTTGGAATATGGGAGGAAACCCTCATGGGTCACATGGAGAACTTGCAAACTCCATATAGACAGCACCTGAGGTCAGGGTTGAAACTGAGTCTTTGGTGCTGTGAGGTAGTGGCTCTACTAGCTGTGCCACTGTGCTTCAAGTTCTCAAGGCAGTTCTGATCTTGAATATCGTGACCATCTGATTCCACTGCCTTCACAACAGGGGTTTGGAGGGTCCCTGCCATCAAACAAAGCAGTTTTCTTCTCTCCACCTCTTGTGTTGGAACCATTTATAGCACTGTCATTTTCCATGTTGTGCAATTCTTAAATATATTTTCAGAATGCCTGCCAGCACCTGCTTCAGCCACTTTCCACCTCTTAAATACCTCATTATAGTACATGCACTTACATTGTTGGCCTATAGCTCATTCATTGCCAAGGATAAAAAGAATAGTGGGTGCAATCAACAGAAGGACATGGAGTACAATAAAGAAAGTAAAATTGTTGGGTTTGGTATGGGATAGGATTAACGAGACAAACAATTTAATTTTGCTTTCAGTGTGAAACATTGGAATGTGATTCAATGGCACAACAGGTGGAATGGAAGTCTTTGTTATTGAACCAGACTAGTTAAGTAGGTACAGAAATTGTTCAATGTCATTTTTTGAATGTTGAAACAGTGCCCTGGGTCACCTGATGCTGTTAGTGAAAGTCACAAGAAGAGAAAGAACTTTAATTTGAACAGAAATTAACGGTGTTGTTGGGTTTCATTATGTAACTGACATTCCTGTTATCAACAAGCAGCACTGAGGAGAGTTTGGTAACCTCAGTTAAGTCAATAAAGGCAAGAAATCAAATCCAGAACTTGAAGAGGGTTTACACTTACAGTACCTTATTGGCACATGGCACATTCATTTCCAGGGATAAAATGGATAATGTGTGTCATCAACAGCAGGACATGAAATACAAATAAAAAACTAAAATTATTGTATAAAGCACTGGCCAGAACTCACTGTGTGCAGAACTGGTGTATATACCATAGCAAGCATGCTGAAACAGACAATAAGGTGCAAGGCCATAACGAGGCAGATTGTGAGGTCAGAAGTCAATCTTATTGTACTAGGGGACCAGTCTTATAACAATGGCATAAAAACTGTCCTTGAGCCTGGTGGTGCATGTTTTCAGGCTTTTGAATCTTCTGTCTGATGGGAGGGGGTCAAAGAAAGAATGTTCGGGGTGGGTGGGGTCTTTGATTATGTTGGCTGCTTTACCAAGGCAGCGAGAAGCATCAGAGTCCATGAAGGGAGGCTAGTTTCCATGATGTGATGTGCTGAGCTGTGTCCATAACTCTCTGCAGTTTCTTGGAGTCCTGGGCAGAGCAGTTGCCGTACCAAGCCATGATGCATCCAGAGAGGATGCTTTCTATGGTTTTGCATGTTGCACTACTCTTGATGTTATTTGGAGAAGTTTACACTCAAAAAAGATGTGATAGAAAATGAAAATTCCATCAAGGAATGTGGAGACCTGTTTCATGATGGGTGCTAAAGCATCCAGAAATGTGTACAAAATTGCTGTACCCCAATTTAATGTGATTTTCAACTGCTCAGCACCATTTTTATTTGGAGTTACATAATAAATTTCTAGTCCATTTTTCTCTCTTTGCTTTCTAAAGGTTATAAACAAAATGGGATTACAAAGTTAAAACCAAAGCATACAGCTAGAAAAGGTTATTTTATCCACTTTAACTAACCCATTAAATTTCCTGAAGGAAAGTAGTATGAAGTGAAACCTCAGAAAATCTATCAAGACCTTACGCTCTTCATTATTCAACCGTAACTTGTCAGTTGCCTTGACTTGACATTTCTAAAGTGCCCAACATCTCAGGAATCATTATGTTTCACACAGCATTGAATCAACTTTATCCAAATTTATTCCTGGAACCCTTCAATTTTCTTCCAGTTCGGATATCTATTTAGTTTTTCTAAAGTGCTAATCAGCACACCATTAACTTTTTTTTCCTGGTGTTCTATTCATATTTTCAATACTTTTGGGAAAGAAAATTAGTGGGTGGGTCTCAATTTGGTTACAATCAAAAGCGCCCATAACTCAGATTACTATTAAAATGTCAGCTTCACTCATAGAAAACTCAGGGATGGCTGATAAGAGTAGCGTGAACTTTATCATTCTTTAAAGTAATTCACTCTATTCCTAATCTGGGAATATCTGATGGGATAGTGTAAAGTCACTGCACTTTTGCTCAATACTAACACCAGCTTCTGATAAGTAACTAACACATTTCACCTTAAAGAAAGCAAGATTTAAATGGTATTTAAGAGTAGAAGAATGGGGGGGATAACATTTTACCGTCAGAGCAATGGTGACTTTATCATGACTGTGCATTTTCTCCCAAACAGCTGACAACAAAATAGTGCAAAATAACTTAATGCCCTTTTCCATCAAAACTCTGGCTGTCCCCAGGCCTATCATGTCCTTTCAATATGCATATTGGAATTCAATGCCTGATTTAGAGACACTAGAGCATGTGTCATATGGATATCCATCAGAAGGGGAATGGCGGGACATTTAAGTTTATTCTCATACATTCAGGAGAAGTAAAAATGCTCCTCAGGACTTGACAGGAAATTCTTGGGTCCTTCCTTTTTTAGCAAATGGGCTGGCCCTGAACTTGTTTACTGCAAGGAGTCGAGATGCTCTATGATGACAAGCCAGCCACCAAACACGACTTAGAAATGTAACTTTATTTCTATGCCGCAGAGTCATAGACAGATACAGCACAGAAGAAAAGGCTTTCAGCCCACCAATTCCACATCAACTATCAACCACCCATTTGCACTAATCCTACACTTTCTCATCAACTCCTCACAGGTTCTACCACTTGCCTACATGCCGAGAACAACTTATGGTGGCCACACATCTTTGGGACATGGAAGGAAACCCAAGAAACCAGAGGAAACCCACAGTCAAAGGGAGAAAATGCAAATTCCACCCAGACAGCACCCAAGGTCAGGATTGAACCTGGGTCTCTGGCGTTGTGAGGCAGCAACTCTACCAGCTGTCCTACTGAGCCACACTGTATGGCAATAGCAGAATTAGTTGGAGGGGTAATTGCTGAATTAGGAAAAAAACATTAGTTTGTCTGGGGTATCAGAATAGTTAATAGCTGCATGTCCATTCCAGCAATCTTCTGCAATGATTCAACTTCTGCAATAAGAATATGGCCTAAACTGCACTAAAATAAAGAAACACTTGGTCTCAGACCAGTATTTCACATGATCTTTCTATGTAAGAGTACTTCAACAACAATAATAATATTCTTTGCATGGCACTTTCACTAAAGTAAATCATCCTAAGGCACATTACAGGAGTGCAAACTGTCAAAAAACTTGACCATAGGCTTCAATGAGTCAGAGTTGTACAGCATAGAAACTTCCAGGAAACTGTGAACTTGAACCCCAAGGTCCCTCTATTTATCAACTGGATGTTTCATAGCAAGTCCAACTGCAGCTGCAATTGCTCTATGCACTCTGATAGGAACTGCAGCTGAATACCATTCAGCCCAGCACATCCACACTGACCACTGAAATTCTATCACATGCACACCATCACATCCATATCCAAGTTATTCACATATATTATAATCAACAAGAGTCCTAGCACTAATCCTTGTGGGACACCACTAGGTATCCAATCTTGAAAAGGTGGACCACATTTGATGTCCTTCAGTCATTTGGTGCCTCACTTGTCTCCAATGAAGATTTAAAAATCTCAGCCAGAGCCTCAGCAGTCTCTTCCCTTGTCTCCTGCAGTAGCCTGGGATAAATCCCATCCTAACTTGTTTTTACATTATGGTATTCTAGGATTCTTAATCACCATTTAAGGGATCAAATTTTGCATTCTCAGTATATGTTAATATTTAAAAAAACATAGAGGGTGATCTTGTTTGTTTGTTTGTTTAAATATATATACATACATACATATATATAAATAAACAAGATCACCCTCTGTTTATATATATACCTTTCAAGCTGTATATTTAACTTTTAGCTTTTTTCCTTTGCAAAGCTCAGGATAATCATGGGGGATAGTAGACAACAGGAAACAGACAGGTGGGTGGAGAATAGGTGTAGGAAAGAGCAGGAGTTTAGAAGCAGTTTTGGAGGTGGGGATGTGATGGGCTTTTACAGCATTGAAGAGTAGGTATAGCAACTTTGCAGAGGAGGATTATAATATTACTGCACAAAAAAAACTTGCAGGTTTTAGATAGTAAAGTGTTCTAAGGCACTTCAGAAAAGTATTATGAAATAGATTTTGATACAGTCACATAAGGATATACTAAGACAAACTATCAAAGGCATGGTTTGAGATACCTTTTAATGAACATGAAGGACAAAGGTGAGAGAAATGGGTAGTGAGGAAGAAAGGTTTAGGGAGCAAAATTCAAAGATTTATTTCCTGAGCAGATACTCCTGGTACTGTCAGAATACTCTAAGTCTGAATTCTGGTGAGAGTTACCATGATCAGTCATAGTGGGTTCAGAGTAGCCTTATGGTCTGCCAACATTAGGAGCAAAAGAGTCTGGAGCAGGAATTGCATTAAATTCTCTCTGACTCTGCAAATTCCTCTTTCAATCCCAATATAACCATATACAAAAAATTTAAACATCCAATACTTAATATCATCTCTTAAAGCAGACTGGCATTACAGGGCCCTTATGCCAATAAAACTTATACAAATAGGCCACACATCTATGGGCACTCCCTATTTCTCTATCCACCAAAGCAGGTGGGACCTGTCTGATTCCCTGCCTTGTCCAACCCCAGCAAGTGCAGCTGATACCTTTGTGTTCCCTATATCGTGTCAGCAGCTCTTAAGAGCAACAAAAGCCAAAATGGGTGTGCTTCCCATAGGCTGTCTTAAGCAGGCAATGCAGCTGGCATGTAATAAATGAAAATCAAAAACCACAGATGCTGTAAGTCTAAAAAAACATAAAAAAAATGCTGGAAACACTCAGCAGATCAGGTAGCATCTGTGAGAAGAAAAACAGTTAATGTTTAAGGTCAAAGACTCTTCATCAGAACTGGGAACTCACTATGGAAGATATTGATAACTCTTTTCCAGTTCTGATGAAGGGTCTTCAACCTGAAAGGTTGATTCAGCTTTTCTTTCCACAGATAATGCTTAACATTCTGAGTTTTCAGCTTTTTATTTCAGCTGCTATGTGGATCTTGGTATGGTGTGGTTGTGTATTCTTCATGCCTACCCAAATGCCTAGAAATTTTATGTAAAGTGCACATAAAATGTATATTTCTCAAGTTTTGAAGTGTTTGCAACTATTTCCTGCTGAAATCCCAACTATCAGGAAATTGGGACAGGTGCTTTGTCTGTCTATTCATGTATTTCATGTCCTTCTCGTATACTACATGTGATGACATCTCAATATGCACTGCTCATTTTAATTAAAGACAGAAACTGGATAAAGACATTACAACTTATAGTCCTCATAAATATAATAGAACAAGGAGTGCATCAAACTGAAAGTAATGAAACATGCTTGATTTTATATGTCCACCTCAGGATATCATTCAAAAAATTCTCTATTAAATTTGTTTAAGAAAATCAGTAAAGAGTGGACCTTTTGTGTGCTGGTACATGTGGCTCACAGAGCTTTTGATACATGGCTGATCATTGGGGCTTGAAACTGCCCATGGATCACAGTCCACCACTGAGGTCACTCCAAGCTCCTGGGAGACCCATGCACTGATACCCCTACCATCCCCATTTACACCTTTCCCTGTTTTCCACAATAGCCCATCTAACTTTCCACAGCCACTTGTGGTTGCCATAGAGCAATGTATTTTATAGCTCTTATCCAATTCCCCTGGGTCAGTGGCCAAAATGATGTGGCAGTTCCTGTCTAGTGAACAGCTGCCATCAGTACACCACACTGGTCAGGGTTCAGTGTTCTTGAAAGAGGAATGAACCTGATAACCAAACAAGGATGCCCCAATTTCTCAATTTTGTAACAATCTTCAGCTTAGAATTAGCATTCCACATGTCATCCATTTAGTGCATCAACATGCTGAACATTCCAGTTTTTAGGTAAGTATGTTTAAATGGAAAGTGATAGTGAGAAATACATAAAATGGTAGTCCCTATCGGGACAGAGTTAGAATGCAGAACAGAAAGTTGACATGCAATTGTGTCCAAGAAAGAATCCAAGTGAAAGAACCACTAGGCTTTAGGCGTTCTTAATATTGGGCAAAAGCCTTTATTTATGTTAGAACTGCAAGTCTGACACTTGTTCTGAGATAAAGTGGATTTAGCAGGATCTCTAAGGCCACAGATGAATAAGAGGGAAGTTATTGGAGAGAGAGGAGGTGATTGGGAAGTATGGAAAAGCCACCAGGGAGAGCTAAAGGTGAGTAGGAATGATCAAGCTTGACCTTTTAACATGTATCACTGCAGCAGTGTTGCATGTATTTAAATGGAACATTCTAGTGAAATATTAAAAATTTAGGATTTTTGTTCAGCAGAGTATTAGAAAGTCTCAAGTTATAGATTGATACAAATTTTGTGAGTGTTAGATTTCTTGTGGCTTTACATTCAGGACAGTAAATCTTGCTGTTTTCAAACTGAAGTTCATAACCTGTTGATGAAGAATGTGAGTAACTTTGATTCCAAAGAAAGCACAACATATGAAACTTGTAGATCTGGCAATTTCCTTTCCTTTCACAACTTGTATTAACCTTGAACTAATTTAAAATCTAATCGTCAGGTTTCCTGTGGCTCCAATATACTACTTTCCTGTCATTCTGCTGGCTCCACTCACCCTTTTAATCTTTCCATTTCCCCTTCTGCCTCTTCCTTTTTCTCTCTTTATCTCTCTCTCTACCTCTTTGCTTGTCCTTTCCTTTCCTTCCATTTCTTTACGTGCTTTTGTCAGTCCAGCTTTCTATCGTATGTCTTTGCTTAAGTCTCTGTTTTTTCCCAGTATCAGGCACTCGTTAGCTGTCTCTTTCTCTTGTTTAATTCTTTGCCTTTCTTGATCTCCCTCCTCCTCTCTGACCTAGAAATTTGATCCATTAATGCCTATTAACTAGGTGGACTAGTTACTTGCAAGACCTTTTTATGAAATGGGTCAGTATTGGCGTCACACTACCATGTTGCTAACAGTTTGTAAGCGCCCCCGGCAGTGCCATTTAAAGGGCCCGTCTACCCCGTATAGTTGACACACATGAAATGCTGGAGGAACTCAGCAGGTCAGGCAGCATCTATGGAGGAAAATGAACAGTTGATGTTTCGGGCCAAGACCCTTCATTAGGACCCTTTTGTGTGTGTTGCTCCAGATTTCCAGCATCTGCAGTCTCTCTTGTTAGTTTGTTTTCATTTCACTCTACTGGTTAATCTCTAGGTGTTTATTGCTGATGTTTCTCATACCACAACAGAGCTGTGTCTCCAAGACAGCTTCATTGCCATCAAGGATGGTGAAAAAGGTCTGCCTTTTGATTGAAGTTCAAGGAGCAGCAGTGAAGAAGACTGGGTGTGGTGATAGGATTTGAGCTGGTGCTTGGTGTGGTCAAAGTAAACGATGCTGTTCCTTGCCAAGAATAAATGATAAGAGTAAACATGAAGGGAAATCAGAAACAGATGAGTGGGTGCTAACTGTAGCTGCAGTTTGTTATGCAAAGTGCATACAGTAGTGAGAGACTGAAATAAGAGGAGAAAAGAGATAAGGTGTAAAAATAAAATACTTTGTGACATCTCTTCCAGCATTACCACTCACAATGCTCTCCTCTCTGTAATATCCAGCATATTTACTTGCACTGGGAACAGTAAATCAGGGCAGGCACAGCCTCCTCTGTTCACTGCCTCCTATGGCATATTGTTCATGACCTTCTACAAAAAAGGGAGTAATTAGTGATGATCTTGAGATGAGCTTTGAGAATTTGCCTGTAAATTCTTGAATTTGTATCTCATATGGAATATGAGGTGTGGCTTAAGGTGCTAGGGCTTTACTCACTGGA
>JARFYF010000112.1:71431373-71441551 GCA_030265395.1 Rhina ancylostomus | reverse complement strand
ACAGTTGCAGGCCCAGCACCGACCCCTGTGGCACCCTGCTCACCACTGATTGGCAACCAGAGAAATATCTATTTATCCCAACTCTCTGCCTTCTACTGGTTAACCAATCCTCTATCCATGCTAATACCTTACCCCCAACTCCCTGTATCCTTATATAAAGAAGCTTGTAAAGATGCAGGGAAGGTGGGAGTGAGGGATTTTTCTGATAAGGTAAGACCAGTGTGACCATGGCTTGTCCTCCTGCTCTGCATTTCGCATCTCCCACATTCTTTACTCTAGGTTCTTTTGTCCATGTTGGCACCCTCTAACTGCTCCCATTCACTCATTGAGGAGGTAACCTTGTTTACAGGTTATCTCCATGGTCACACCAGTTTTACCCTATCAGAAGCATCCCCCTCCCTTGTCAGTGGTCTTAATTTGTCATGCTCAGCAGTGCAAGGTCCATTCTCACTTCCTAACTCTAAGGGACAAAAACTGTTGCATAACTAGTTTATCCATCTATCAGCAGTTCTTGTGGGATAAAATCAAAATCAATGACTGAGCCCCCAGAGTCCTTTTAGACTAATAATTTAAAAGATTTACCTGAGACCCAACCCCTTATTTCAAGACTGTGACCTCTGGTTCTAGACAAACCAGCTAGGAGAAACAGCAACTCTCTATCTACCTCATGAAGCCCAAAAAGAATTTCAAACTTTTCAGTGAGGTCACTCGAGCATCAGAGAGAGTGGATAACTCTGGGCTCCATTACTCCTACACTGATTGCATCCTTAAGTTCCTGTTTCCTATCCCTCTTATCACCATATAAGGGGTTGATATGTTCAGTTGTATCTCCTATTTTCCTTTAAAAAATAAAACATAGAACAGTACAGCCCCAGCAGCCCGTGATGTCTGCGCTGAACCTGATGCCAAATTAAACTAAAGCTTTTCTGACTGTACATGATCCCTATCCCTCCATTTCCTTCATATTCATGTGTTTATCTAACAGCCTCTTAAACACTATCGTATCTACTTCCACCACTATCCCGGCAGCCCATTCCAGGCATATACCACCCTCTGTGTAAAAAAAACTTGCCCCATTCATCTCTTCTAAATGTTTTCCCCTCACCTTAAATGTGTCCATTGTTTACCCAGCCAAATTTCCCTAAGTAATATCCTAATACCTAATCCCAGACTGTCAAGCTCGCTCATCCTTTTCCCATTTTTTCTCCAAGTTCACTTCATGAGACCTGTCCATAGCTCATTGAAACCAGTTCCCACTAGTCCATGACCACCCAATTGCCCATGCAGGTTGACATTGCAAATAATCATGTCTCCTCAGGAACTGTTCCTTCTTTTCAAAACTACCAATGTCATCCATGATCTCCGTTGAAAAATATTGGTCTATCTCCAATATCCCTTCACTTCTGTTTCCTGTACAAGTTGTTGTTTCATATTCCCATGCCTATCTTTCCTGTAATTCATTGTTTTAGTCCTTACATGGCACCAAAAAAGCCCCAACCAAATTCATTATTGTTTGTGCATTATCAACTTTTATTATTCCATTATTAGACATTGAGATTCTTGCATATTGTTAAGTATTGCCCATTTATCTTTTTCAAAATATATCTGCCCCATCTTTGCTCTCTGTTCTGTTTGCAGAAATTTAAATTCTGCCTCCTTCAATGCAATTGACAAAAAGTCTACTTCCTTTGTTTTGTAGTTGTAAATTGTTGTTTAGTTCCATTGTAACTGTAGTCATGAGTGTGTGAGAGAGAACAGATTGTGGAAGGATTATTTTCTACCCCTGTGTAACTGTCTGATGCAGCAGAATAGGATGCAGAGAAGCATATCTTTCATCCACATAAAATAGTGTGCTACGTTCACCAGAGAATTGACTGATACTTTCCTGCTGTGTGTGTCAGCATTTCTATTATCCCAGAATGAGATTTAGTTCCACAGCAAAACAGAAAAATAAAATACTGTACCCATATTGCACTGTTTTCATAGGTACAGATATAGCCAACCAGGGTTTAAATAATATAATCTGTAGGATTGCATGTTAAAAGGAACATGAATAGTTTTGATGAGAGTAACATATTAGATATGGCCCGTAGGATTTTAACAAATTTTTATCTATTTCCTAAATGGCAGACTGATCAGGCAAGTAAAAGCCCATGGATCCACATGAAAGGGACAAGTTGGATCTCAGGCTGACACAGTAGCAGGAAGGAACGGTCAATAGTAAATGGATGTTTTTGTAATTGTAAAGCGATTTGCATTGTGGTTCCGCAAATGTTTTCCTCCTGCTTGTTATAATGTTAAAAATATTTAGATTTTAGATAAAACAAAACACTGGCTGCATGTTTGATAGTGAGGCAGAAAGCCATGGAAGAAATCAAAAGCTAGGAGGCCAGAAAAGTGGCTGGTGGAATTCTAATGTAAGTTAATGCATTTCAGAAGAACGAATAAGAGGATAGAAAACATAGTATATGATAGGATACTGAAAGATGCAGAACAACAGAGAAAGCAGTGTTGAAGGTGGCAGGAAAGATAAATAAGATATTTAATGGCATATATTCCTTTAATAGTTATTCAGAAGTATAAATCTCCAGTTAGGCCACACCAAAGCGCTGATTACTGCCGGTTCACCATATTATAGAAATGAAGTGATGGTGCTAAAGAGATTTATAAGGATGTTGCCAAGACTGGAGAACTTTTAACAATGAGGAGAGGCGGGCTAGGGTGAGGTTTTTTGGGGTTGTTGTTAAATATGGCATTTTATGCACCGTGGGCTATATCTCTTGTATTCCTAACTGCCCAATTTCAATTTGTATCATATCACTTTCTTCAGTTCATATTTGGAAATAAGAGAAGATGAACAGGTGTTCTCCTAGAGTTTGGTACCATTCTACTTCATAACTTCTGGAGAGGGAACAGGATAGGGCTTTTCCTTGGTTAGCTCTTATAAGCTTATCACTATCCTTGTAGACAGCAGTAGATGCAAATCCTCTGATCTAATTCTATGGCATCTGGAAAGTTATGTTAATTTGGCAGTGAACAGCAGACCCCCAACAAACATTTTGTTTTACCGGCCCACTGTTGCAAACATTTGTAGTGCACGAGTGTGTGCTGCATTTTAGGACCCTCGCACTTTGTGTGCTCAAGATCTTTCCTTCATGCACTCAAAAGAAAAGTTGCAGGTCAAAGTTCTGGAGGAGAGGAAGCTATAGTGCAAAGAGGCCCAGGAAGCAAGGATGTCTATGGGACCTCAAGAATTGGACTGAGTCATTGGCAGAGGTGGCTTTGGCTGCTGATAAGGGGTGAAGAGCAAGCTAGTAATTGGGGGATAAGGGAGGGCAGCAGTGATGTAAATGGATAGCAACCAGTGGAGGAACTAAAGACACGAGATGCAGATGCTGTAATCTGGAGCAGAAAACAAACTGCTAGAGGAACTCAATGGGTCAAGCAGCATCTGTGGAACCAAAGGGATAGTCAACGTTTTGGGTTGAGACCCTGCATCAGGACTGTGTAGAGGGGAAATAGCCCCTCTCTCATAAAGAGATGAGAGGGCGGGGTGAGGCAGGGGCTGGCAGGCGATAGGTGAAACCAGGTGAGGAGGAGAATGATGGGCAGATAGAGCAAGGTGGGGGAGCGTGATGGGGTGGAGTTGGACGCTGGGCTAATTGGTGATAGAGACAGATAAGGGGAGGGAAAAAGGGGGCAGATGGAGCCTGGTTGGGGGAAGCTGAGGGGGAAGGTAGGTGGAACTAGACAGTTGGGTTGGAGTTTGTGGGGTGAGAGAAGGACATAGTTCCAGAGTTTGAGTATATGGTGTGGTATGTGAGGGTTGGGATTTGCAGTTGAAGGGTGGGGTGGGGATAGGCTGTGAGGGACAACCGTCACAAATGGTAATATTTCACTTTTCCACCTGAGGTGTGTTCACAATGCTTGGCTCATAACCCAGGACCTAATCAGGTAGGTCCATTTTAATTAACAAATAAGCAGGTATGTTTCTGCATCACAACTCCTGCCTTCTCCAGCCTTGCCCTTATTAAAATCACAGAAGTAACATCAATGCACAGTTTGGAATTTGTTGTTCACTCAATGCACATCAGGGTAGCTCTGTGCCTCAATTCATCAGCCAATATAGGAACTGGATGGGATATTATAGACATTGTGGACTTCACAGAAGTCCCAGATTTTCTTTCCCATTGTTTCTCTATTGAAACTGCACTGCGTACCCCACAATTCTTCCACAAAATAATTTCTAGGTCAAAGTGCTTTCCCACTACAAAAGAATGGCTTGAATTCCAAGGCAGCTAGGTACTACATGAACAATAAGCTGACATGTTAGGATTACTGCTTAGTGGAATGTTTCTTGTATAACAATTACAAGTTTGTGTTCATAAAGTCTTGGTAGCAGCACTTTTCAGAGCTATTGTATGTGGAGAGACTGATGTAAAATTCCCAGGCAACACCTTTATGTTTGTCACTGTGTTTGAAATTAAACTAACGTTGCTACAAGCAGGATAAGTTTTAAGGGTAAATTTATAATTACTTCTTTTTTAAATTCATTTTTTGGGGGATATGGGCATTGGTGGCAATTGCCCATAAGTGGTTGGTGATGAGCCATCTTCATGAGCTGCTGCAGTCCTTCTGGTGAAAGTACTCCCACAGTGCTTTTGTCTAGTGAGTTCCAGTATTTAAACCCAATGATGATATAGGAACTGCAGTATACTTCCAAGTCAGGATAGTGTGCGTGCTTTGGAGGGGAAGCTGTAGGTGGTTCCTGTTGCCCTTATCCTTGGGTGTATGGGTCACAGGTTTGAATGTTCTTTTGGGGGGAGCTTGGACAAGTAACTGCAGTGCATTTTGTAGATAACATATACTGCAGTAATGGTTCACTGGTGGTAGAGGAATGGTCATGGATGGGGTACCATTCAAGTAGGTGGCTTTGCTCTGGATAGTGCTGAGCCTCTTGAAAATTGCTGGGTCTGCACTCTTTAATCAAGTGGAAAGAATTCTCTCACTTTTGTGCCTTGCAGATGGCAAAAAGGCTTTGGGATATCAGGGGTGAGTCACTCGGCACAGAATACCCAATCTCAAATCTGCCCTTGTCGCCACAGTATGAATGCAGTTGGTTCAGTTGAGTTTCTGGTTCATGGTAAGCCCAGGATGTTGATGGAGGGACAGCAGAGTGGGGGAAGGATGGATGTGGCAATGACAATGTTAATGTGATTGTATGTCAAGAGTAGGATGTTAGACTCTTCCTTGTTGGAAGTGGTCATCACCTGGAACTTTTGTGGCACAAATGCAACTTACAACTTATTAGCCCATATCTGAGTGTTGTCTGGGTCTAGCTGCATGTAGGTATGTACTGTTTCATTTGTGTAGGAGTTGAGAATGGAATTGAACATTGTGCAATCATCTACAAACATTGCCACTTCTGATTTTATGATGGAAGGAAAGTTATTAATGAAGTACCTGCAGGTGACTGGGCCTTGGACACACCCCTGAGGAACTCCTGTAGTGATGTGCTGAGGGTGGTATGATTGACCTCCAGTAACCACAACCATCTTCACTGTGTGAGGTATGACTCAGATCACACAACTGTTTTCCTCTTGATGCCCATTCATTTCAGTTTTACCAGGGCTCCTTGATACTTCACTCAGTCAAATGCTGTCTTAGTGTCGAGGGCGGTCACTCCCACCTCACCTCTGGATTCAAAGCCATGTTTGGACCAAGACTCTGATGAAATTTGGAGCCAAGTGGCCATGGAAAATTCCAAATTGGCATTGGTTATTGAGTTTTTGTTGTTGGAACCACTTACTAGCACTGTTGACAGGACCTTCACTTTACTAGTGAGTAATAAACAAATGGCTGGTTTGATTGATACCAATCCAATCTATTCAACAATAATAGTACTTTTAATGTGCAAAATGTTCTAAGTACCTAAATGTAATAGAACAGGAATTATACACGTATCCAATTTTTCCTCTCATGTTGATAGCTTAGTTGGCCACTGTAAATTACACCTTGTGTAGCTGGGTAATAGGAGAATGAAAATGAGTTCATGAGCCTGTGAGAAAGAATGGGTTACAGCAAAAGGTGTGGGAGCATGGAACTGATGCAGTTGTTCTGAAAGCCAGCATAGATTTTATGGCCAAATGGCCTCCTCCTCTGCTGTAAGAAAATATGAGAAATAATTTTGTCTAAAGTTAAATCTAATACTTTATTAGTCCAAGAACCAGGGTAGGTCCATAGAGAGTGTTAGGGGAGCAAAGTATAACACAGGAGAAGAGTGTGTACAGTTGTGTTCTGAACAATTTGAAGTTTATGCAAATTGTTCAGAAATTACTTACTTTATGATGAAAGGCCAGTGAGGAATTTTTTGGTGCAACGAAAGCTTGCATAAAGGCATTAGAAGTAAACGTCTGAACAATTTTTAATACAATGGCAAGATGTGAATGCTTTGCCATTGTCGTTTATGCTTTTTTTTTGGGCTACTGCTAAAATGATCATATTTCACATTTATTATTTGAGTTTTATTTGTTTTCAACCACCACATATATGGCTTTTCACTATTTAAGGAGTGGCATTATGTTCCCTCTTAATGTTTTCTTTAGCGAAAATGAAGAATAATCACTTGGGCTTTTCCTCATGACTTAATCCTCCAAAACTTTGAATCATCTTGCTTACCTTTCTTGAAAGCTGTTTGGACATCATTATTTTGTGTAATGTCAGCATGTGCATTCAGATATTCTGTTTAGAGATAACTAACCAGGTGCATGCAGGATATAATTACGTATCCTTTACCTATCCAGCAATTGCCACTAGGAACAAATTAGGATGCTTTCAAGTTATATTTGCCAATGCAAACTGCATGCATGTACCATCTGAAATAATACCTATAAGCATTGAACAATGACTGTTTATAGTACAGAGTAGAGTATTTTACCCATAATGTTCATGTCAGCTCTATATTTATTCCAGTGCCTCGGTGTCGCTTCAATTATTTATCCAGTTTTTCCTTTAAGTACTGTGGATAGACACTAAAGGGCTAGAACAAGCTGGACCATTAAAATCAAAGGCTGGAAGAGATGATTTTTTTTGTGTGCAAGATGTCAAAGAGCGGACTAGATGGAGGGAAATGGTTGCTACAGTGAGCAGGATGGCCTTGGAAATGCCTCGACTTGACTTTCCCTTAAAGACACAGTAATGTCTGCCTCAACTATTCTGGCAAAGACTACCATGCTCAAAAATGCAACTACTGATAAGTGTTCAGTAATCTGGTCATTAGTCTGACCATCATGCAATTCAACTTTTGCCGCTTACTATCCTATTTTAAAAGAATTAGTTAACAAAATAAACCTTCGAAGGTACAGGTGTAAGTCCCAGACTCATTGCAGAGCAAGGCCACACACTGATCTCTAGTGTCTGATAACAGAGGACTAAATTCTGAGGAAAAACTGACAATAAAAATCACAGTTTCTCCCTACAAAGAAGAATGAGCTAATATAATGTAGGGAGGTAACTTGGGGTTGCTAGGGAGGTATTATTTGCGACAATATGACAAAAACCTCAAGGAGAACTCTGCAGGAGCAGTGGATGGTGGTGGTCAGGTTAGTTGCTTCCAAAGAGATAACCCAACATATAGTAACTCAGTACCAGAACAAGTTAAGAAGTTTTATTAGGTCACGATCTTATTTCCTTTTTAATTAGTGACAAGGGGAAATTTATTGTAATTTATTTCAAGAATAATATGATTTGCCTACAGTTTGCTATTAGAACTTACAAAGCTTTGGAAACTGGGAAGGGGACATTAGATCCAATTGTTTTATCTGATACAACAATTAAAATGCAGGGTGCTCCATAGATTGTTCACTAGTAAATATTCAAATGATGAACTACATTGACATACAGGCTGCAATTCCCTCTATAACCACACTTTATTATATGGGATCGTGGCGAAAAATAATGAAATATTTGGGCAGTCAGCCCTACCACAGATTCCCAGTTCCAGCCCCACCCCCACCACTACCGCAATCCCCGCTGAGACCACCATTGGGCTAGTATATACTGCCTGCACATAATGCAATAAAAATTTCACACGCTTTGCATTTTTTCCATCACTTCCTGATCTGCCATAGGAAAGGGAATGATAATGACATTGTATTCTCTCAGTGATGTTGAAGTGAATGCAAGTGGTTGGTGAGATCCTTAAGACCTCCTCCTCTTCCTCCATTAAGACCTCAGCTAGAATCCTTGAATAATCCTGACCACTTTCTACTATTTGATTCAACCAGCATTTTATGTTTTATGTTGTCATATGTGAGTAGTTCTCCACATTGCAATTGAATATCCACCATCATTAGTGATGGGTGTCCGATCTGTGTTTTTTTTTTACATTGGTTCGGAAATAAATAGATGGAGGAATGTGTTTTCTAACATTTTTGAATATGCTGAATAGAATCAGAAAAGTTACCAGAACCGCTTTTGATGGAAGTGACTGTTAGCGGTTAGGGTGCCACTTGCACTCGGTATCATGATGGAAAAAAGAATTGCATTCACTGAAATCAGACACAACAGTAGTTACATGCAAATGCTCATCCCTATAAAATATAAAGTATGTGCCAGATGTCTGAAATACAAAAGTAATTGCTAAAATCACATGACAAGTCTGTCAGCAATGGTAAGATAAAGTAGCAAGAATAATGTTTTATGTTTGAGGCATCATCTGAAACCAGAATTTTGTTGCGTGTTTCCAGTTACAGTATTAAGATGTCTTTCAGATTTTCATCAACCTACATTGCTTATGTTTTCTGTTTTTATTTAGTACTCATCCAGTTTGACATGTTCATAACCATACATGTTGTTCACCAGTTGGAAAAGATCATTGCACAAGCATCGCATTGCATTGCACAGTACGTGATGATATTTACATAAACAGTTAGGTTTCTGAAACAAAATAGAAAAAGTAGAAAACAAGGCAGCATTGTGAATCAGAGAGTAGAGCCGCTGCCTGACAGTGCAAGACACCTGGGTTCAATCCTGACCTCAGGTGCTGTCTGTGTGGAGTTTGCACATTCTCCCTGTGACCTACTTGGGCTTCCTCCAGGTGCTCTGGTTTTCTCCAACATCTAAAGATGGCGGCAGTGGCTCTATTCGCTCTGTTACTGTGTTACCCTTATGCCATTGTGAATCCGAGAGCCTACAATTATTTGAGGGTGCTGTAGCGAGTGAGGCCTGGCCACTCAATAATTCTTTGCTGCAAGAATGGAGGAAGAAGAAACCATCCAGATATCAGTGCCCTCCATGTGGCTAAACTGTCAGCTGCCAAGAAGGATGGGAATGATGGTATAACTATACCACTGTGAAACTATGTCTAAGTTAGTGTCATCAAGTGAGACAATGAGAAAGACGTCTTCATGTGGCACTCTGAAATAATATAATTAGTGTCTTGGCTGCTACCCTTTTACACTGTTGTCAGAAACAACTTATTTTTTAAATAAAAGAGTTAGTGTCTCACTTCCTCAATATGGGTTGAATCATGAAAGTCAAAATCATTTTTACTTATTTGTGACAGTGAAACATCTTTATACATTGGGTTCAGTTTTGATCAACATTGATTTAATCCGATGTCAAGAAGGTCAGGCTTGGAATAGGCTGCGCTGGTTATGATGCTGTGTGCTGTGGAAATCCCACCAGTTCCACTGTAACTGTGGTCAACTCAAAGTACAGTTAAAAGAAGCGGGTTTACTGAGCATTAGAATGTTAGGGTAGAAAGCCAATGCTTCTTTCCCTAATCAAAGTGATTGCAGTGCAGTCAATCATCATGAATAGCAGCATTTCAAAAAAACCTTTGGCTACAACTGCCTGCCTCACAACAAAGCAGAACTCCATGATTTCTTCTACAAGATATTGTATTGGTATTGGTTTATTATTGTCACTTGTACCGAGGTACAGTGAAAACCTTGTCTTGCATATCATTCATACAGATCAATTCATTACACAGTGCATGAAGTAGTACAGGGTAAAAGCAATAACAGAATACAGAGTAAAATGTCATAGCTACAAGGGAAGTGTAGTGCAGATAGACAATAAGGTGCAAGGTCATAACAAGGTAAATTGTGAGGTCAAGAGTCCATCTCATTGTACAAGGGATGTAACAGTCTTGTAACAGTGTGATAGAAACTGTC
>JARFYF010000112.1:71365387-71377153 GCA_030265395.1 Rhina ancylostomus | reverse complement strand
CATTATGTAACAACAAACCCAAATTTCCTTCCCTGGATTTTGATTTTATCTACTTCTCTAGCAGGATCTAAGGATGAGCCAGATTATTTGCAACATCAATATTTATTCCAACTATAAATAGAGCTACCAATTCCAGTTTTTCTTCATCATAAAAGATTGCTTCCTTCCTCAGAAAGATTCCGACCTGTGCAACCTCCCCCAAAAACATTCTATTCCTTCAACCCTGGCCTCTCATAGATCTCATTTCCATTTATTCTACCATGAGCACCCTTCTCGGCTCTTAAGCTCTGCTGCTGTTCACACCACACAATTTTCCACCCTCCACATTATCTCCATCCAAGCTTTTCGTCATCCTCATCCTAATATTTCCTTCTGGAGTTCTGTATTAATTGTTATTTTATTATTGTTTTCTGTGAAGTGTTTGCCTATGATAATGGTAAAATACAAGTGCAAGATATTTATCATTTTCTTATGAAATTGGTCTAATATTTTCAATGTTTCCAGTTACTTCATTGAAAAAAATGGTTTTTCCATCTTACTAAATGTTATTTCATTGAATGTACTGTAATGGTTTTAACATTTTCTTATTGTAAATCAAAACCCTTTCCCTTAAATAAAAAAGGTTTAGTTCAGATCTAGCCTCAAATTGAACAATAACATATTGTCTGTAAGAGAAGTTTCTCAAGAATTAATCCAAGATGTTTTGTTTCCTTTTTCAAAAAAGGAACTGCAAATTTGTATGCTGTTCTAGAGATATAATTGGTGACTCAGGCCCTTGCTAATTGCATGCATCATGTGAAAACACAGAACACCATCCTGTAGGGGTTCCAAATTCTCATAGATAATTTTTAGGGCAGAAAGAAGAATCCATTTTGGGTGAGCACACCTTGTATTTCAACTATAAACTTAATCAGATGAAGATTCAGACTATACCTCATGACTTTTGAATGAGGCTACATGAGCAGTTCATTTTTCATCCATGTAAAATCTACTCAACTAGCATGCCCAGTTTTTATTATTATTAAAGCATGGTTGTTAGTATTTAAACATATAATTTTTTTTCTGCACTGAACTTTTTTGCATGCTATTTTCTTTCCCCAATTTCATGCTTTTATGTTAAGCATAATTGTTCTTAAGTGTTGACAATTCTGAATTGCTGTTTGCAGCCAGTATTGTTGTGGAAATGGGAATATTTTTCACTGTTTCCATTGTCATGTTAACAAGGTAAAAAGCAGGTTGCAAGTAGCCAAAATTGTCAAGTTTAGACATTTTCAATGCATTTACAAGTTTCATTATTCGATTGAGCACCTGTCTTTATAGAACATGACACCTCCACAGCAGAGATCAGTCTTGTCAGCTCTGCTTCACTGCAAACATACAGGCTAAGCTATGCCAACTGCTGTGAATTGACTTGCCAGCAGCCTCCAGGCCCTTTAGTTCTGAAGGTCAGAACAGCATTGAGCTTTCATACAACATTTTCTTTCCAGGCCTCAGGAGGAGACATTTGTCAAACAAGACCATCTGCACTTTATACGTGAATAGAGCAGATGACTGAGATGTGTTTGACACTTCCCTCGTGGAAAGATGACACTAAATGGAAAGGACAGAGCATTTTTATCAGCTGGCAAGTTTGCCAAGAGTCCAGGACACTTAAGATGAAAAGCTATACTGCTAATGGGCATCACACATAACCCTAAAGCAGACATGTACCATAAGGGGTGCATAAAAATGTGTTGGTGACTTATGACCACAGAACTGCGATCCTTATTATCTAAAAGCTCTCCACTGTTCATCCATTATTTAAAATGTTCAATGGCATCATTTTCCTTAACTCCTGGTGTTAAGCGAGGGAAAGAATGAGTCCTAGAAGAGAGTCCCATAGGATAACATATCTTTTTCCAGTTAGACTGATAAAGTAGCCTTTACTCCCAGCCAGCTTCCTTGCTTCTAGCCAGTTTTTAAATTCATTTTATTACCCTCCCTTTAATTCTATATTCAAATTTCTCCAGCTCTTATTTACAACTTGTCAGCCAATTTGTATGACCAATCTGTACCTGTCTATGATTTTCTGATTCTGCATCCCCATTTCATGTAAAAGTTCTTTATCAGCTTTAACCTCAAACGTATACCTCTTCTAAGAGTAATTCTGGCGTCTTCTGGCACCAGTTGGATTCGATGACACCAATTGCACCTATAATCATGATTTAGTTTAGCTGTTCTGTCTTATAAAGAGTCATACAGCCACAGAGATAGGCTCTTCAGTTCACTGTGTCCATGCCAACAATAGACTACATATCTGTACTAATCCCATTTCCCAGTACTTGGCCCATAGTCTTCTATGCCTTGGTAATTCAAGTGCTCAATCTGATACTTGAATATAGTAAGAATACTTGCCTCCAGCACCCCCTCAGTCATAGAGACATAAGCATGGAAACAAGCCCTTCAGCCCACTGAATCCGTATTCAGGAAGTGCATTCCAGATTCCAACCATTCTCTGGGTCCCCAATCCCCTCTAAACCTCATACCACTTACCTCAAACCTATGTTCTCTGCCAGAGACACCTCTGCTAAAATCTCTTACAAACTAGATTTAAAAACTGGCTAGAAGTATGGAAGTTGCATGGGAGTAAATGTTGGCTTATTAGTCTGGTATCCTGTGGGGCTTTCTTCTGAGACTCATCCTTTTCCTCATCTCATAACACCCATTAACCTAGATTCTTTAAATAAACTTCGTACTCTCTACCCTATCTGTGCTCCTCATAATATTTGTATATCTCAATCAGGTCACCCCTCAGTTTCCTCATCCCCAAGAAAAACAAACGCAGCCTTTAACTGAAACATGCTGGTGAATCTCCTCTGCGCCCACTCTAGGCAATCGCATCTTTCTTGTAGTGAGGTGACCAGAAATGCACACAGTACTCCAGCTTTAAAATTGTACCTTAACCTATGTTGTTATATTCTGTGTCCTGGCTAATGAAGATGAGTATTCAAGTTGGCTTCTTAACCACCTGTCTACTTGTGCTGCCATCTTCTGGGATCCTTGGCCATGTACACCAAGATCCCACAGTCCATTGTGTATATGCTACCCTTATTAATTCTGCCAAAAACATATGACCTTATACTTATTAGGATTAAATTCCAGCTGCCGTTGCTCTGCCCTGGATCACCACCCTTAGTATTAACAATGACACTTATTTTTGTTTCATCAACAAATGTACTAATCATAACTCCTACATTCGCACCCAGATGGTTAATGTATACAACAGATAGGGAGGGTCCCATCACCAACCCCTGTGGAAGACTTTGACTAGTAGTCTACCAATACAAAAAAAAACTCTCATGCTATCAAGCAAATTTTGGATCCAATTTGTCAACTTGCTCTGGATCTACCAGTTTTTAAGCTTTTGCTAAATTGGTTTATTTTTTTTCACGTCCGAGGTACAGTGAAAAACATTGTTTTGCATGCCATCCATACAGATCATTTCATTACAACAGTGCATTGAGATAGTACAAGGGAAAACAATAACAGAATGTAGAAAAACGTGTTGCAGTTATAAAGTGCAGATCCATTTCAGACCTTGCCAAAGGCCTTACAGAAGTCCATCAACTTTGTTGCCCTCATCAATACACACAGTTACTTCTTTGAAAAGTTCAGTCAAATGGGTCTGATCGAATCTGCCTCTTACAAAGCCATGCTGACCATCTTTAACTAATCCCTGCCTTTCCTAGTATAGAATAATCCTGTCCCTCAGGATTTTTTCCATAACTTCCCTACCTATAATTGTCATTAGAGGCTATCCCTTCCTGCCCTCTTGAATAAAGGGATCATATTTGCTGTCTTCCAGTCATCTGGCACCTCACTTGTAGTCAGGGGCCTAGCAATCTCTTGCTTCTCATAGCAACCTTCTTCACATATGGTAGAAAATTCTGCAGAATTAAAGTGGAATTCAAACAAATGTATGTACTTTTTTATTGTGTATTTCTGCAAACTGTTGAATTGGTCTTATACTTAGGCAGTATTTGTGGAAAGAGAAACAAATTAATGTTTCAAGTTCTCTCTTTCCACAGATGCTGCTTAACCTCATGATTGTTTCCACCATTTTCGGTTTTATTTCAATTTTTTCATGGATAGTCAGTCATTGGTCCATACGGGTAAGAGTGCTAAATGGTTCAATGTTCCTGAATTTCAAGAGCTATCCATTTTGTATTGCAAATTTTTCTGTGTGGCCTTGAGACTGGCGATGAAGTGTTCTTGATTTAAGTAGTAATGTCTAGTCAGGCTCCACTTATAGATAGCTGATATTTTGTATTTTTATTTCTTAGAGTTGAAAAGAAAGAGAGAGCAAGATTAAAAACAGTAAAATTCCATGCCCGACCTGGAGTTATTGAAATGAAAGGGGTAAGTAAGTTAATTAAACAAACACAAATGAAGATAACCAGCATGTGAGAAATGTAGGAAGTTTGACTTTTTTTTGCTAGACTGAGTGTCATCACCACCTCCCAGACCCATTAATGTTGCATTAATCTGTATCCTGGTTAGTAAAATAGCATTAAATGGAATTAAAAGATGAATTGATAATGTTCCATAAGGTCTGTAAAAGTTTATTTGAATTTTCACAATTTGTACATCTGCTTGTGATGTGTGGATGGAATGTGTAAATGTTAGAGTAGCCTTGCAGATGGGACCAGTTGAAGCCACCTCTCTGGGTGACTTGCATCTAGCCTTGTGGAGCAGTAAGCGTGGATCGTCTGATGGAGGCTGTAATGAACACATTGTTCTCTCATGATAAAATGCCTTGCTACCCTTTTAGCAGCCTGTGATCCTCCGAGATGTCCCATGCTTCAGCTTGGATTTGACGCACAGTCTCATGCTCACACTTGGATTTGGTTCTTTATTCTGTTGCTTACCCACCACAAAAAATTAAGTGAAACCTCTAAGTTCAGAAGTGCAATTAAACAATTTGAAATAGGGTGCAGAAAGTGTTCTGTTTCAGTATCTAGTTTTTGAGCTGTTGGTGCCTAAGATACAAGAAATCAATAGCCCTGCATCAGTGAAACATGACCGTGCCAATAGGTGCTCACATTTATCCACATTCTCACAATCATTCATTGTAAAGCCCAGCCTTGCACACTTCTCTGATACACTTATTCACATGTACATTTATATTTATTCATTCATTCTCACTCTAACACATCTCATAGGCTCTCATTAAAGATCATCCTTGCAGTCAGTAACTCTCAGAGCTGGCTATTTTTCTAACAATTACATCAGAGTCAAAATTAAGATTAGAAGTGCACCTCCATACAGAGTAAAGAGAGAATCCCAGATTACGAAAAAAAACAATTATAAAAGCGGAACTTAAGATAGTCAAATCACAAGAGTAAGAGCAACCAAATGGATGGGGAGTATGGCCTTGGACTAACCCTTTCTGACAGATGTACTGACCCTCTGGCCGACAAGTCTACTCAAACCTGGTGGGTGGTCTTGTAGTGGAATACCTAGCCAATCAAGCTTATCTATAATACTCCAATTCACATAGCCAAACATCCAGTAGCATTTTGAATGCCATGATTTTGATTCCAATATCTTACAGTTAATGTTATCATTTAAAGAATCTTCTCCCTGATCAGTTTTTAAACTTGCTTTTCACAGATAAAAGGCCAAAGATTTAATCATGTCCATAGGATCTGTGAGAGTGATAGATCAAACAACTTGCACATACAAAACCCCTTTAACATAGCGAAGCTTAGGCAAAATCAGAAGCAAATGGCTATTGAGCAACCTTTGAAGGAAAAAGTAAGAAAAGTAATTGTTACAGTGAAAAAAATTTGTTAAAAATTATGTTAGATTTGAAAACTAATGATTTTGAACATGGGAGGAGTTCATGAGACTGAAAGGCTTAGAAGGATTTTCAGAATCCAGGTACGATGCTGAATGTTTACCATGGTTATTGATGATAAGCACAAGAGGGAGAGTAAGAAAAGCTGAAAACCTGACCTGGAACTCCATGTAGGTTGAGATTGCAGAGAGAAGGTGGAATCAGACACTGATGAGAAAAATTATTTGAAATTAAAGCATTGAGGATATGATCCCATGGTGGTAAGCCAGAATAGATGAGCAGGCCTTAACTATAGGGGAGGTTGTGGGCTATAGCTTCAGGTGAGCTGAAATTTGAGGCAGTTGGAGCAAAGTTCTGCATACAGTGCTGTGACTTTCCTCTATTTGGGATCTATCATGTCGATATTGGGACACCGTTGCAGACAGGCAGAAGATCAGGGTCAACAACCCCATGAGCAAGTGACATATCTAGTTCACTTAATAATCAACTTGAGTCTTAAGTGGGAATGCATCATGCAGCATAGGCTTTATCATGTTTTGAGGACTGATTGTTTACAAGGCTCTCAGTTGTACAAGCATCTTGAATACAAGTTAAGATGCAGCAATTAAAACTGCAAAGCTTGTGCATGCTTGGCAATGCATGGGTTTGGGGAAAAGTGACAGACAATGGTATGTATAGTGGAATGTTTTATATGTAAAATTCCTAATTGTATTCTTTGCTACTGCTCTGTTCCTGTGTCTTGCAATACTATGAACAATTTTGTTGGGGATGTCACTGGAGTTATGAATAGAGTACCCTTGTACAACAACCCAACCACCGGGAGTCTCATTCCTCTGTCACTCACGATAGAATTTCTTTGTATCTCTGTGCTGGGTTTTGTTTTTCTTCTCTCTGTGATCCCTTCTTCATCTCTGGGCATTGCAAAGGCTGACAAGCATCGTTGATGTTTTAAGATGTTCATGTGTATTTTAACGTGCGCACGGCCATTTTGTTATAAATGCCTACATTTTCTCTTAACTGTGAGATATCTTTCAGAACGGCATATGTCCATGATTTTTCAACCACTGTCGTTGCTCTATCCAAAATGTATTGGCACCTTTTAAATGAAGTTCAAATGCAAGCTTGAAGTATCCAAAAAACATAGTATCTGGCTGTTTTGGCACACACAGTCCAAAATCAATTTAAATAACTTCTCACTTCTCATGACAGTTCTTTAACATAGATCAGGCTGCAAATAGGAGCACAATGATTATAGCAACTCTAAACATGAACATGTGGTTTTGCAAGTCCTGGCTAATGTGACCTCTGCTTTCAAAAACAAGAGAAAGTTGGGTTTGGAAACAGGAAGTTGTATGTCATTCAGTGACTGTCACACTGACTCCTGGTCCTCAGGTGCTCAAATTTAAAATTTACATCCTCATTTTTATGATTTAATGGCCTGACATTCCATGACTGTAACCATCTCCAGCCCTAGAATTTCCCATTTCCCCCTTTAATAAAACTTCCAAGAAACCTGTTTTTTCCATTCCTTCCTCTATCTTCTGTGCAAACCTCCTCTTGTTACTGTTCATTGTTGGCATAGGATGAGCTAACTGGGTTCCAGTGTCTGTTAATGCCTCTGATTCCCCATCTCCTATTTGATGTTCCCTTTGCTCACCATTTCCTTGACCCACCTTAATGCCCCCCCCCACATCCATGTCTTCTCTTTTGTTATTGCATCCATTGTTGTCTGATTATGTTACTGTGAAATGCCTTAAGATGTTTTCTTATATTAAAGGTGGTATGTAAATGCAAGTTGTTGATAATTTTGTAGGGTTACTCTAAGCTCTTCAAATATTGATCGCTAACAGGAAAACTTTTTAAAAAGCAGAATCTCATATTTACAGATTCTTGCTGACTATACATCCCCATCCATCTAGTAGCTGCTCATGCTTGCATGCCATTTACTAGTCATGATTTCCAATATTGTCTTTTGATGCATCTGAATTTTGAGGTTATTTTTAATCGCAATATAATCTTAAAGTTTTTGTTTCATTCCAGACCAACACAATAAATTTGAAAAAGTAAAACAGAGTGTCTTTTTTGGGAAATCTGGAATAAAAGCAGAAAATATTGGAATTACTCAGCACTGTTTTTGGAGAAATATAGACAAAAGGTTTTGTTTCTCTGCCTACAGATATTGCCTAACCTCAGTATTTCCAACATTATGTTTTTAATTTACAGAGTTATCTATTTTTTATAACTATACAATGGTGTATTAGCAGACCTAACCAAACTGTCCCATTCTTTGTTTATCATAGACTTTGGAGGTGAAGGAGGGGAGGTGTTGTCATTTTATGGGATTACATACTTATGGTACTGAATGTGGGATATTCTCCTTGGATGTCTGCAGGGAAATGTACAAGCTGGTGCAATCTGGGTTGCACAAGTTATCAGAGAAATGTTGGTACAGTGTAGTGGGGAACATCTCTCCTGGTTTGTAGAAGAATTTATTCCTGCATTGGGAGTAAGGGGTGGTAGTATTATTTACATCTCTTAGCTCATATTTGTATTTTTGTGGGAGGGTTCTTTTCAAGAAATAGGACATAAACTTGTCAGATTATATTAGAAATTTGATGGCTGGTGGTTAACACAGTTTGGCCATAGATTCCAGTCATAGATACAAATATTCCAAACACTATGTAGGCACATGCAGTTTCAGTGCAATTTTTGCCTACATGAGATGTTGGAAATGAAGGGTGTACATATGGTTGTGATTTAATCAAAATCATTGCTGCTCTTCTAGCTCTGATAATTCATGGCTACTTGGGATCTAAATAAAGTTTCATGATATCTCCTGCTTCCTGAGTTCTAGCAGTCCGTACTCTTTGATACTCCTGTTATGGTGTTTAACTTCAGCCAAGAGTATGAAAAAGACTGATGCGCTCCTCTAGCTGCAGGTTATTTTGTGACCTGGGTGATAGTTAAGTGACTCAGACTATAACTAGTAAGGGAACGTTTGCAATCAGCCATACTAGTTTTTCATTTAAATTTGCTCAGTGCAACCAAAATGCCTAATTCAGTGCTACTCAATTGCTTAAACCTATGGTTGGTCTGGAATGGTTTCATCTGTTACTTTTTTTTCTATAATTTTATCATTTCAAACATTTCCCTTTTTAAATCTTGTAAACCTGGTGATGCAGTGACTTTAAATTGTGATAACATACTTCATCGGTGGATGCCACGTGCATATATTGGCTTCTATTAACTAACAGTTGGAGTGGGTATAGGTGGGGCAGATAAAGGGTGATTGGCTGGGTAGGTTTCTAGACTCAATTGGCACTATCTTGGCTGGGATCTCTCCATAGGGTGAAGGAGATCATTAATATCAAAATATTGATTTAAAGAAGTTTTTTTTTGTCCACCTTGGTGTATTTCAAAAACTGTTAACTATAATCATCAATCAAGTCCTTTCTGGTATTGAAATTTCCTTTGCTTCTGCAAAGGTTTGATTGAGAAGATTATTTGAGATAGCACATGTGACCTGGAGCATTTAAGTAATTTGGGGGTATGTAGCAGTTGGAGCATGTGCATTGCTAATTATTTGACTATGGTTGGAAAATCCTGGTCAGTGTGTACTGGATTGTTCTACTAGTTGGCAGGGCTATCTGTTGGCATTGCAAAGTCTTCAAGTTGGCTATAGATTCCAGTCATAGATACAAATATTCCAAGCACTATGTAGGCACATGCAGTTTCAGTGCAATTTTTGCCTACACGAGATGTTGGAAACGAAGGGTGTACATATGGTTGTGATTTAATCAATGCTTCAGTGCACCTAAAGAGCCTAAAGCATTAATAGGTAATGGGGAACATTGATCTATTAAAATTTGCCTGTCTGGCTGTGAATTTGAATGTTATCTATAGGAGATGAGACATGCAGTACAGAAGTCAAAATACACTTGTATCTGGAGGGTGGCTTACCACGTCACTGCTTATCCATATTTACAACATGTTTTGCATGAATGATACATCCATTTGTCCTCCTGTGTCCTCCATCCTCTTCTCCTTCACAGTCATCCAGAGCCAAGCGTAAAAAGAGCTTCCTCTTGTCTCGAAAGCTTGCCTTCTACAAGAGCAAAGAGAATATTGTGCAGGAGCACACAGGTGACCATGACCGTAAGTAACTGCGTAGGTTTACGTGAATTCTGATTGGAGGGAACAGGATGCTTTAACTATTAATGTTACATGCCTGTACTATGGTTCCACTGTTCTAATCGGGGCCCCAGCAGTTCCACACTTGAGTATAGTTTTGCAAAGTGTTACAATGAGCAGATTGATATGTAATTATTTTCTTCAAATAGAATGCTTTATTTTAAACAGTCACCAAAAATTGTCAGCATATAGACAATCTGTTTCAACACTAACACAATTTCAATATGAATGCCCATTGTATATCAGTTAAGGCTACTGACATTCATATCATGAGCTGCAGTGGTCCCGATAGCTATCTCTATTCTGCTCTTTCACTGCAGGTCCAGCTGTTAATTCACTGCTTTCCTCTGTTTCTGTATCTCTGTTTCTGTATTATTTCTAATTTTTTGCTATCCGGTGATTGGATCCAGGAGTTCCCTGGATTGAGTGATGACTATTACGGGATGAAGAACCTAAGTAAGTGAGAGACTAGCATTTGTGAATGTAAACATCACAAACGTCTGAGTTTCAAAATGTGTTCTAATACAACACTTCATTTTCTCGCTTCCACTCTCACCCAAGTGATCTTATTAACTCTTCCAATGCCACAAGTCCTTTAGGCCAGGTCTTCCTTCATCATATCATCTTCAGTATGTAGACACAATATTGCAATTTAAGCTAGTTGAAAAAAGCAGGATTTTTTGCTGTTATAAATTACCACATTGAACAATTTGCACTATATACATATTGTATTAAAATAATCTAGATCTCAAAACAGATTACAATGTGCTTGGGGTTTAGTTGCAAAATATATGATTAACTTTTTTAAAAATGTAAGTTATTGTGATAGCATAGTTTGTATGCAGTTTATACAATGAGAACTGAAATGTGAATGAGTTACTGTTTTAAGTTGTACAGATCTTGTTGACAGGCACTCACAGAGTACTTGCATGTGCTGGATGAGTTGCACAGTACTCTTTTAGCTAAAGCAAACTTTACCTTCCTCTAGGAACAGTTATTGTTGGACACCCAACACCTGACCAAGGAAGATTTGCAAGAGTTAAATTAACTTCATCTGAGTATGGGTTGCATCACAGGTCAAGCTAAGCTGTTTGTATTGAGCCATCAGCCTTCAGTAATGAAGTAGATCAGTTCCATATCCACACTATAGCTAGAAATAGCCAAGATCTTTTTACATCTGGGGCCCATTACCGACACCAGAATTGTAACTGGCAGGGCCAACAGATAGTACTATAGTACTGAGAATCAGGTGGTGATCTTTGATCAGTATGTTCCTCAAGCCCACATGAAAATATTCAGTGAGGATTGTGCAGGAAGCTACCATGTTACATTGCAATGAGAACTGTGTTACAAAGGACAATCGGTCCATCTGTTGTTTGCTCCTTTATAACCTCCAACTCTGACACTTTCCTTTTAATTTTACAGAGTGTATGACATCCAACACCAGTGACAGTGAAAGTAGCTCCAGTAAGTAACTCCTTTTCATTTATTTCTCATCTCCTTATTGGAGTTCGTTTATATCCACAAGTCTTCTCCTCGGATGATGTAGCCAGTTTAGAAATTGAAGATATACACTGCCTTATGAGAAAACTGCCTAACATTTTATGGTTGCAGTGAAAATTATGACAGCAGCCCCAAATACCCTGATCTGAACTAAAGAGTTTTTATGGAAGCACATTGTTAGACTCCTTTGAGTGTTGATGTAGGGTTTTGACCTGAAACATTGACAATTACTC
>JARFYF010000112.1:71329450-71340106 GCA_030265395.1 Rhina ancylostomus | reverse complement strand
GAACTCATTGTTCTGGCATTGGATTTAAGCACAAAGTGAATATGTCTTCAGCACAGGTTTTAATTATTTCTTAAATTCCACCTTGTGTCTTTTCCCTAATCATCCCAATTACTCACCGAGCTCTCAGTAATAACTAATGCTTCCTCATAGAAACCCCAGACTTCCTCCAGAATCCGAGGTTCAATTTCCATCACTCCTGTCGGGAGTGAGATCTGGATCAGACTGTGCAAAAACTTGCTGTGGGGAAAAAAATTGGAAATCCTGAATGACAGTCTACAAACATTAAAGAGGACAAAAAAAGAAATGGTTTGTGAAAGGGTGGAAACAGGATAAATTAAATGACAAAAAGTTGACAGTGAAAGAGGGATTAGAGATCATCTCTAGCATTCTCCTCTCTTCTCTCCTCCCTCTTTCTCTGCATCTTAAAACTTGCTTTCTCTCTAATTTTTCCCAGTTCTGATGGTGTCATTGACCTGAAATGTTTATCCTGTTCCTTGTCATAAACACTACCTGAGCTACAGAATATTGCCAGCCTCTTCTGCTATTATTATAGACTTACAGTTACTGCAGTATTTTGCTTTTGGATTACAATTAGGATCTACTCCATTCTGGCAAAAACAAAGACACTTTTAAAAAAAAGTAACAAGATGGCATCTTGGATGAGAAAAACCTGAAATTACTGTTCCCACTCTGTTGCACTACAGTTATCAGCAATAACAAGAATAAATACCCTCAAACCATGTCCAAGTATCTCCCCACAAAAGAGAAAAAAAGTAAGTTACATGAAGTTGTTCTGCACTTTGGAGTCTGCCTTACCACCTTTCAAACTTGTGCCTGGATTTCCTTCTGAATTAGCAACAGTTTTGCTTTAGATTTAAATAGCAAACAGAGTAAAATAGATCCTTAGAGTTAGATAGCACAATGTCACAGCCTGTGGAGCTGCTGCCTCACAGATCCAATGATCCAGTTCAATCCTGATCTCCAGTGCTGTCTGCATTGAGTTGGGATTGCGTGGCTTTCCCGCAGTTGCTCTGTTTTCCACCCACATTCCAAATACGCGCAGGTTAATAAGTTAATTGGCCACTGTAAATTAGTCCCAGTAAATGACAGAATCTGGAGGGAACTGATGGCAGTGTGGGGAGAAAAGGTAACAGAGAAAATTAATGGGGGAATGCAATTGCTCTGTGAGTTGACACAGGCTCAGTGGGGCTGAATGGCCTCTTTCTTTATTATAAGGAATAATGAAAAATGGAAGTATACCAACATCCCAAACCTTGCAGAAAAGAAATTACATCTGAATAATGCTCCCAAAAGTACATTAATCCCCTTTAACTCTCAACATATGAATGACCTGTCCCTCAATAAAGGTTAACTTTGCTGTCTACTCTCCCCAATATTAATTTCAAATCCTCTCCATATAAATGCCTGTAATAAATATAAAAACATATTTCTGAGTCAAACATCACACTGAATATTTTATATGCTACTTCTAAACAATAGTATTGTCTTGCTTGCCATTGGTTATATTTAGTAACTTTTACCCAACTCTGCTTAACGTTCTTCTTTTCCTGAAGTCATGAATTTGCCAATGGGATAGCTCCATTCCTATGGTATTACATAGCATTGATAATGAAAGAGCTAGATGGAAGCATTATAGAATTAGGCTGCAGAGAATCATCTCTGCATTCATCACAATTAGGATTTACAGTAAACTTTCAACTTTGTTTCAGTTCATGGGTGTTTTTCAGTTTATTTTGAGAGTTCAGCAAAAATTTGTTAATTTTGGTTATTAAAAATCTTCAGTCAGTAAGATACATGAACCTATAGCCTCTATATGTGCAACAAAATTGAAATAGTTATGGCTGATATATCATGTCTAAATGCTGCAAGCACCATGGTAAAGCCGTTCTACAATTTAGAAACATAGAAAATCTACAGCACAATTCAGGCCCTTCGGCTCACAAAGCTGTGCCAAACATGTCCCTACCATAGAAATTTGAAATCTACTTTTCCTAATTTTAGGGGAACACATGTGCAGGACCCCTGCCATTTGTTAAATACAGTGATAAAGGCTAACCTTAATCTGCTTCTTTTATGCAGAAAGTGATTTTCATCATTCAGACTTGTACTTCATTCAAACACACACATGAACTTGCTTTAAAATATGCCAGGAAATGTGATTCCATTTGTCACAATCCATTTTTTTATTTAGGGTTTTACTGTTTAAAAATTAAATCAGTACCTTCAAGGTACCTTCAAAGTTATTTGGTTTTTTATCTGTTAAAGCTGAAAATTTCGAGCTCTAATCATAGTCTATAAACCAAATTTGTCATACCTATACTATTATGATTGTCAGTCCTGAAAAAGTTACTTCCCCACATTAGACTATTGGGGAAAAAAGTCAATGGCTGACTGAAGAGTTTATAAGTACCAGACCAGTATTCTCTGTGAGTCAAGGTCACTTTTGCCATAAGAACATAAGGCAGCAAAGGAGGAGTAGACCATTCAGTAGATTGTGACAGATCTTTCACAGTGCCATTAACCTCATATCCCTCAATCCCCTTAACATCCAAAAATCTTTAATCTCTGCCTTGAATAAAATCAGCAACTGAGTTTGCACAGCCCCCTTGGATAGAGAATTCCAAAGATTCACTATCCCCTTCAGATTAGTATTTTTTTTATTATCTACGTCCTAGAGTCCTTCAATTAATACTTAGTTGACCTTAGTTCCAGACATCACAGCCATGAAAAACCATTCCTGGATCTATCTTGTTAAGTCAAATAAGAATGCTTCCATGAGATTAGCTTTTCATTCTTCTAAATTCCAGAGAATATAAACTCAGTCTGTTTAATTGCTCCTCATAGGGCAATTCCCCCATCCCAGGAATTAATCTGGTGAATATTTGTTGCACTTCCTCTATTATAAATATATCCTTTCTTACATAGGGAGACTGGATCCATACAGATTCAGTCTCACACAGGCCCTAAACAATCCCAGTAAAACATCTTTGGTTTTGTAGTGAAGTCCCCTTGTACTAAAAGGCCAACATATTGTTTGCCTTCCAAATTGCTTGCAATATCTGCATGGTAATTTCCAATGACTTTTGTACAAGGACACCAAGGTCCCTCCCAACACCAACATTTATCAATCTTTCACCATTTAACAAAAAAAACTATTTATTCCCTACCAAAGTAGATGACTTCACGTTTTCCCACATTACATTCTACTTATCATGTCCTCAACCATTCACTTAGCTTGTCTACATTCTCCTCACAACTCATATTGCCACCTAGCTTTGTATCATTAGCAAACATAATAGATACACATCAGATTAGTCTCATGACATGGATAAATATACCCAGATAATTAATTCATAACAAAGCCAATCTTCTATAATCAAGATTGATGATCAGCACACTAACTGGCATTTGACTTTATGTCTGGATCCTACCTTTGTCACATTATTCAGGCAACAAAAAGATGATTGTGATTTATTTAGGGGGCTTAAACAACTACCTTTACCAATGGAATCAAGTAAATATCCGGTTCTCCCAATTGTCAAGGGACCAAGTGCAATTAACGGAAGACACATGAAAATAAAAAGGTCCAAAGACAAATCAATGAACTTTAGTAAGAAGACTATCATTCCATTAAAATTCAGTATGATGCTATACTATTCACCATATCTTTTTTGTAAATATTATATATTGGAAGCTGTCTTGAAAAAAGCAATCATTATATTAGCCTCATGACTTGGAGCAATACACCCAGATAATTAACTCAATGAGGCAAATCCTCTGTAATCAAGATTGATGATGCCATAAGGCTTCCAGTTACATGGGGAGAATAGATACCATGAAGCTTATGTGACTACAAGTGTCATATTGCATAAGTAGAGAAGATCACATTCCATTTTAAGTGTCTTGATAAATCTAATAGAATTCTACAAAATAACCCAGGGAGTCTCATGAAGCATTGAATTTTGCTGTGTTCTGCTTTAACTTAGCATTGAAGACTTGTTACTTCCACGAACTGAAAGATATTGACGGTGAAGGGAAATGGTGACTATCTATGCTAGGACGAGGCGAGGGTTGCCACGGTGATGGGCTGTCTGGTCAAGTGGACTAATGGAGGAAGTTACAGGGTGAAGATACTTCTTTGTCTGTGTCATGTGTTGCTAATAGCAGGGCCATGTGATTTGCCCAGCAGGTCAGGCTGTAATAATGTTGGATATCTGCAGAAAAAAAACATGTATTATGACTCTTGAGTCACGAGAACCCCGATCATGCTTGTACTGATCAAATAAAGGCTTGTTATATCTCTAGTCTCTGGCTAATATCTTAATTGACAACACTTTTAAATGGCACAGGTACAGGCTCCTTTCTATGGTTGAGACAAGATTTGCTGTGCATGGAACAAATTGTGTTCGCTGCATACAGGTATATACAATTCAACAGTGCAGGACAAATATCACATGAGCTCCGCATAAGAATTGATGTCACTGGTAATTTGGCATAACTTGGGTGCACATCTACCACCTAATTCAATATCAATAATAGTATAAAGCATGTGACAATGGGATCTATGAAGGTTTAAACAAAAACTGCAGTGTGATTGAAATTCTGCTCTGAAAAGTTTTCCAAGATAATGCATAAGATTATTTATTTTGATTAGCGAGTCATGCTGAAGATTTGATGTTCAAAAATTTTTTTACTTTATAGTAATGAATGTCATCAGTATTGCTGCCACACAATAGTACTTTTCAAGTCACAACCATAACTTTTGACAGGTAACTTCCATGCTAGTTCTTTACCAAATGGGTACGGGCAACAGCAGTGTGGAAGAATCAATGAACTGGAGACAATGCCTAGTAATTCCTGGAAGTAGGTAAAGTTTATGCGAACAAATGGGTTTACAAACCTCTCTGACTTTGTTACTGACCTGCACCGTATTACATCCATACAAGGCTGTTTCTTTTGAAGAGATAATGCAATCTTCAATGCCTTTTTACAGAGTGATGGGCAGTGAGCAGGAGGTTCCATGGATAATGCTTCAGTTTACAAGAGAATAAAAGTTCTATTATCCTCCATGAAGTGGACTGGTATACAATTTATTTAACGAGATATTATTCATTCTGTGGTTGGACCAGAAATCTAGGAACTGTAGCAATATTAAACATGTAATCTCTTTTCACAGCAAAAATAAATAAATATAAACAAATTATGGGTATAAATTCAAATACTTTGCTTCAAAAGGCATTATACTGAAAGTTCGCTAACTGAACCATGGATAAGTAATAGATCAGCCATTTTATAGGTAGAGAGAAAATCAAATTTCAAAGCTTTAAACCATCCATGCCAGGTAATCAAAACACAAAAAATGTAACGAGTAAAAACAGTCTCAATTCCTCAGCTGAAACAGAAGGAAATTTCTTAAATACCAAAAAGCATACTGTGAAATCTTTAAAAAAATTAAAATTCAAATATTATTTCACAACAATCTAAAAATATTTGTTAAAGAGTTCACAGGGGTCTGTTAAGTAGTAATAACTTAATTTTAATGAAGATCAAAACACTTTCCTGCAGGACACTATGTAGACAACTACAGACATTACATAATTTGCAGACTCCAGTACATCTGTCAAGGGCAGACAATCATCAAGTGAAATAGAAGCGCAATGGCAGGAATAATTTTTTGTGTAATTACCACAGTTATAACCTGTTAGCAGTCTGCTATAGACAACATTCAAATAATAATGAAGATGCCTTGCCTTAAAGAAATTCCTCAGTGTACCTCCCATATACTGGATTAGTCTGAACAGTGGAGCTGTTGTTATCTGGATAAATATAACAGCCACTTTTGCAAGTAATGTCCAACTAGTTACAATGCGACAACTAAAAAAGGCTAATACCCACTCTGACAGTCATTTTATAATAAGAGACTGACATGCAGCTGATACTAATTCAGTTGTATTAAATTGTTATCTTCGCAGCAATCCTATCCTGCAAATTAACAGTTAACCAGGTATCCAAAACTAACTTGGACAAGATGATGACCAGGGCTACATGGTTAATGAAAACACAAAAGACTGCAGATGCAGAATCTGGAGCAAAAAACAAATTCCTGGAGGAACTCAGTGGGTCTAACAACATTTGCGAAGGCAGAGGGATGGTCAACATTTCACTCTCTGCCTCACAAATGCCGCCTGACCTACTGAATTCCTCCAGCAGTTTGTTTTTTGATAAAGGTTAACACTTACCTGCCAGAGTTTCCAGTGTTTTAGGTTCTAATTGTTGTAGCTGTATGACTCTCTCTAGTACATTCTCTAATTCAGGATCATTCAGTTTAGCCCTGGCTTCAAATTCATAAAGTAGTAGTAGGGTCTCTGTAGGATCTTTTGAGATGTCACCTGCAGAGAAAGAGTGATTGGTAGCAAAAAAAAGGGTTACACTAAGTACATCTCGATTCTTAACGGTTCAAAATATTAACTTTAACATTCACAGAACATTGCTCTAAATAATTTCGCCACAATGGTGCTTTAACAATGAACATAAAAGTTAAAGCAAAACTGTTTAATTGAACAGCAAAATAAATGCAATCTGTGGAACAGAAATTCTCAATGATAAGGAATACGCAACAGACATTACCGTACTGGAAGCAAAGGACATCAAATATGGTCAAGTACCTCTCCACATTAACCATCGAGTTAAGAAAAATGGATTTTCTTCACTGTTTGTCATTGAGATTCCATTATTTTGCTTGAAGGTTAGATGATGTACTTAGGAAATATGACTCAGAAATGTCTCTTAGGTAAATTGTTCTTTATCATGAGTGGTGCTCTGATGCAGTGGATTGCTTGCCTGTTGTGGAGTTCACCCAATTTTCATCTTTTTGAAATGACTGGAATGAATGGAGCTCGGTAGCAAAGGTTCAATAACAGGAAAATAATCCACTCCAACAGATTATCAGCTATGTAGTGAAGACGACAGTTTATCTGATGTACCTGATGTTTTCTCACTGTAAATTTGGAAATTGGATATGTGCAGCTCAAGGTTATATCAAATCTCCACGGGAATTTTTTAAAAACTGTTCACATGGGGAACCAATCAAAAAATATAAAACAATTCCCACTGAGTATCTTACACAAAAATGATTTGCTCTAAATTCTGGCTATCAATGCCAACAGTACTTATAATTTCCATGTATAAACAGGAGAACTTAAATATTGATAGTGACTTTTTTCCACCTATATTTAGACTTTTGAAGTAAAATGAATTCAATTAATGCATTCAGAAATGTTAGCCTGGGTTTCTAATGGCAGTGTAGATACAAAGATTGGCAATTCATTTGGACAGATTCAAGTTATCCTTAATCACTGACCTGCAGCTGTGGATTTCAATGTTGCCCAAATCTCCCAACAAGCTTGAATATCCTCCCTTGCTTGAGTCAGACTTCCAATCTAAGAGATGAAAATAATAATGAAATGCTAAGGAGCACGTAGAAATCTCTAATATTTTAACCCAGCAGAATGAAATGTTTTACCTGTTTATTTCACTATAATTTCCTAAACTGCACATCATCATACGTTCTGAGTGGTTTGCTCCATGTGCGATAGTGAAATCTTCCTGAACTCGCAATAACTACCATTCAATTAATTTCTAGCTAAATCATAACAATTTGTGCAAATGGATTAATATTCACTTACCAGTGGCTGTCATAAGAACACAAGAAAGAAAAGCAGCATTAAGATATTTGGCCCCTTGTGCCTATTCCACCATTCAATAAGATCATGGCAGATCTTTTACCACAGCACCACTTTCCTGCACTAACACAATATTCCTTGACTGCCTTAATATGTAAAAATCTATTAATCTTGAATATATTCAGTGACTAATTGTAACCTCAGAGAAACAGTTTATTTTCAAAGCATAAATGCGTCCTGTCTCGTAGAAGCTAATGATTTAGATAAATAAAGATCATGCAAGATAAATATGAAAATATGATATAAATTTAAACACAGTACATTATGGGATTCAAACTTTAAGCACAGGATATTATAACTTTGGGATTCCTGCTCCAGCCAAATGCGAGAATAAAGAAGGAAATAATGTTTAAGGAAACTGATACGTGTCTAATGATGCAGTGTCAGGATGTAGTATTCCATTTTGCTGGGAAATATCACCAGATGAAGCAGAAGGAATCTATTTTTCCTAATGAGCTAAATCTTAATTGTGAGAGTATTGATAAACTGTTAAAATAGCTAAACAGTAGTGAGCTAGTTGAGATTGAGGATCTGACTGAGGTATACAAAATTATGAGGGACATAGCCAAGGCGGAGGGTAAGAAATTTTTCCACATAGCAGAGGTGTAGAAAACCAGATGACATAAATTTAAGGTAATGGGTAGGAGGTTTAAAAGGGGTTCTGAGGAAGATTTTTTTTCCCCATTCAGGGTAAATGGAATCTGGAACACACTGCCTGATAGGATGGGTGGTGAGGCAGAGTCTCTCATGTTTGATAACAATGTAAATGTCCACCACTGGCCAAGGCATAGAAGGTTACCAGTCAAGTGTTGGAAAATGAGATTAGTACTTGATGGCTGGCATGGACTTGGTGAGCTGAAGAGCCTGCTTCTGTGCTGCATGAAGTTTATTTGCTATTTACACAGCCACTCAAGTTAACAATTTCCTGTATAATCTCACAGTCCTCCTCTATATTAACTATAATTTGGCGTCATCTGAAAATTTTTAAATTGTACTTTGAAATCATTGAAGTAGAGCTTCTGTATAGAGTGGTTGGTTATTAAATTTCCACAAAATTAACATAACAATTTTTGGCATCAATTGAGATGACTGTTTAGTTTGGTTGATAGAGTTAATAGGTATAGTCTTCAATTGAAAACTATATATAGGGGGTTAAGGGTTATAGGGAGAAGATGGGAGAATGGGGTTGAAAAAAGAATCAGCCATGATTGAATGGAGAGCAGATTCGATGGGCCAAATGGCCTAACTCTACTCCTGTAGCTTATGGTCTTATGAAACTGAGTTAATGGAGTTAGTGATAAATACAAACTGTCTCACCTGCTCTGAAGTATTTGTTGTTTTTCGAGCAATCTCCAGGCTAGCTGCTGCAGCCATTAGTAAACAAGTCTTTTGACCGACCAAAATGGTCTTATCAACTGACAGCATCTGTGAAAACTAAAGGGCAAATACGATTCATTTTTATTAGCTCTATGCAACTGATCTACATCTAAAATTTTGTTTTGGTATTTGGATGCAAAAGGGACAGGAGCAAATCTGTGCTTTTTATTTCAACTGACTTAATTTGGATCAGATCTTGTGGTCAGATTTTAATCAGTTTAGCTCAGCTTTCATCTTGAATCAGAAGATTTTGGGCTCAAGCCCTGACTCAGGTTCTTGGGCACAAAAACTTGATTCCCATGCAACACTGGACCTACCCTGTGTAACAATTTCTGCAGCAAAAAGGTGACAGACCGTACTTACATTATTGGGGGTGGGTGCCTGCACAGTAAAAGGCAGCTTGTGGTCCACATACCCAGAAATTTACCAAAACCTATATGTCATTATAAATATCAAAAACATTTCAAATTACATATTTAGTATTTCAATCTTCATGATAGACTCTGGATCAAATGGTTCTATGCTATATTAATCCTTAAGGACCAACTACTGAACTAGTTATGATATGTTAATAGATTGGACTTCTATTATTTCCAATAGCATGTACACAATATCATAATTAACTCATGGTGGCAACTTCAATACAAATTCAAATGGCCACACATTGCATGAATTGGCATCTATTTTGCTAATAAAGAAAATAGATTAATTTCATGTTTTCCTTTTACCACCTGGATCTTTGGCATACTTTGACATCCAATTTCTTTTATTCTACCCACCACAGAGGTGATTAGGGATGGATAAAAATGCCACCAATACCAATGATATACACATCCCATTAAATAAATATACAGTGTGTGTGTAAATATGAAAGGAACATTATAAAATGCTCAAGACGCAGTTAGTACACACCTGATAAGAAAGAGTGAAGGACTCTCTCATTCTGGCTGGGCAGTCTTCACACTGCAGTGCTGAATTCCATGCTTATAAACATAAACCACATTGATATTATCTCTTGTATCTCCATAAAAACACAATCTCCCTTTTTGGTACTTATTATTGGCAAACAACACCCAAGTTTTTCCACATAGAGAGTGGTGGTTATATGGAACAAGCTGCCAGAGGAAGTGGTAGAAGCAGATACAATCAGAATGTTAAAAAGGCATGTGGACAAGTATTTGGATAGGAAAGGAGTACAGGGACATGGGCCTAATATGGGTAAATGGGATTAGCATAGATAGAGATCAAGGTTGGCATGGACAAGTTAGACTGAAGGGCCCATTTCTGTGCTGTGCAACTCTATGACTCTGTAACAGCAGTGGCTGACACAACAATGAAGTCCAAAGACATACAAAATAGTACATAGTATTCTTGAATATATGCACACAATATACACTATACTTCATAGAAAAGTTTTATGGGGGCGTGGGAAGAAACTTACATTTAAACATTGCACTTTAAAAAGTAGTGGACAGAAATTTAGCTTTGGTCCTCAAAGCTTAACAGATAAATCCAT
>JARFYF010000112.1:71310869-71321368 GCA_030265395.1 Rhina ancylostomus | reverse complement strand
ATCCCTTCACATGCCATAAAAATCATCAGTAACACTCATGTGTTCAAACTAGCTGACTACTGTTTGCTGAACTCTGGGAAAAGGCAGTGACAAGATTTCCAAGTAAGCACAGCAGGTAATCACAGTGTCCATGTGAACCACAAGCCTGTTCAATCAATTCTAAGAAATGCTTCTAAGAAATAAAACCTATTTAATTGATATTTAGAGTGTCAATAAAGCCAAAACTCTGAGGCACCAGTGCAATCAAGTCAACTTTTGTATAATAGCTGAGCACTGAATAGGATAAAGACATTTTCTTGAAATTACAATTCCATTGTTCTTGTGCAGTCCCTTGGGGTTGAGGATGATTCACTTCACACAAGGTCTTTGGGTTTTGAAGTGCGAATCAGGTCAATATGAGATCAGCAGACTCTGGCATAAATGGGGAAGAAAGTGCTTGCTGGGGCAACAGGTGGACTTTATGGGACATCCTGCATTCCTCCTGCCGTCTTCACTGAGTGCTCCCTACAATGAGACTCGAAATGCTTAGTGAGGTTCCAGACATTACTTCATCCATTGGCCTGATCAATTTCAGGCCAGGGATTCCCATAAATCAGTCAGGATCTTCCCATCCAACCTGTAGGTTAATTCCACTCCAGCGGGATGGTTGTTGGATATGGCAAAAGAGAATGATAGAAGTTTTGCAATGGTGGCATAATCCTGTGTGACTTCAGTCTGTAGTGAACCATTGTTTAGAAATACACATTCCTGACACCTTTCAGGAGTCAGGGAATGGGGGGTGGGAAGGGCATGCCAAATTTGATAAAGATCCTCCATAGTCCCCCTCAGTTGATAAAGTCAAACGTTTCTATAAGTTTACAAAAGGCCATTTATAAAGATTGATGCTATTCCTTGCATTTTTCTTTGAGCTGATATGCAATCAACATCACGTCTTTTGTACCTCTCATTGGATGGAAACCATATTGCAATTTGGGGGGCAGCTTTTCAGTCATTGGGAAGAAGCATTTGAGGAGAATTTTTGCGATAAATTTTCCTACCACAAACAGCAGGGAGAATTCTCTGTAGTTACCTCAATCAGAGATCCCCCCAAGAAATCTTTTGTATGATAATAACTTAGCATTGAATAGGATGAAGACATTTCCCTTGTGATGGTAATGGGCATTTCAGTGACCCAGGAGTATATAAAACATTTTCTTGACTGTGAGACCCAACTTCCTCTGCAACTAAATTAAGCACATACAAATTTACAGCTCGAGACTGTACATTCACATAAAGATTTTTAATAGTAATTTTTAACTATTGCTCACCCATTGCTCACTTGAAGTAGAAAGAGTGGAAATAAATTGAGAGCATTACAACTCCTGGGATACCCAAAATTCAAATGACCTAATTTTCCAGCAGGCCTGTAAATGCACAAATATAATATACTCCAAAAAGAACCAAAAGCCTCTTGAGTTTTCTGGAACAAACATTATTCATTAACCCATTAATTAAATATACACTAACTTCAACACAGGATTGCACAGAATACGACACAGAAACATGCCATTTGTCCCAATCATTCCATGCCTGTGCTTATTGTTGCACTCAAGCCTCTTCCTGTCTTTCCTCATTATCATCTTCTTCTTAGGCAGTACCTCTAGACTGAGGATGACTTGCTTTCACTCTGGTTTTGTGGATTCTATGGTGGATGATGAGACCAAGATGAGATCTGTAGACTCTCCCACAGATGGGGCAGGAAGTATCCAATATGGTGGATAGATACTTTGTGAGGTGGTGTGCTCAGTCTGCCACTAACAAAGGGCTTTGTGTGCTTTTGATGCATGGCTTTGAGGTCCTTGATACCATCCTGAATGCTCTTTCTCCACTTTGAGTAGTTATGGACCAAGGGTTCCCGAGAGTCAGTGAGTATACTTCCAAGGTAACTTTGAGAAGGACCTTGAATCTTATTTTTCTGTCAGGTGGATATCTCCTCCCATGTCAGAGCTCGGAACAGATAGTCTCTTTTCGGCATATGACGGCAGGGTAGCATAGCGGTTAGCGTAATGCTATTACAGCACCAGCAATTGGGGTTCAATTCCCGCCACTGTCTGTAAGAAGTCTGTACGTTCTCCCCGTGACTGTGTGGGTTTCCTCTGGGTGCTCTGGTTTCCTCCCACATTCCAAAGACATACGGTTCAGTAGGTTAACTTGGTGCAATTGGGTGGCTCAAGCTCGCTGGGGTGCAAGGGGCTGTTACCGTGCTGTATAAGTTTATAAAATTTTATATGGTTTTGGGTTTGCAAAAGATGTGACCTGCCCAACATGGTTGACTGAGAGTAAATAGGACCTCGGTGGTGGTGACGTTGACTTGGGAGGATCCTGATGATGTTTCACCTATACTTGCAGTGAATTTGGAAGATTCTGCAGAGGCAGGATTGGTTTATTTTTCCATTGCCTTGTGATGCCTGCTGCAAGATGTTTGGTTCTCCAAAGCATATAGGAGGGCAGGAATCACTGCTGCCTGGTAACCCATGAGTTTTGCATCAGGTCTGAGATCTTGATTATCAAACAACATTTTCATCAATCGACAAAAGCTGTATTTGAATATTGAATGCAATGGTTAAATTTCATCATCAAAGTCTGCCTTTGCTGAAAGATGGCTCCCAAAATGTGGTCCATGTTTTCCAGGGTCTCACCATGCACTTTTAATGTCAGTGGGTTTTGCAGACGTGTAAGGTTCATTCTCTCGTATTCTTCAGTTATCCAATTCTATCAGTGCAAAGCTATATTCCCTACTCTGTCATATGCTTGCCCAAGCTTTTCTTAAATATATCTATAACATTCAATTCCCTTTAGTAGTGAGTTTCACATTCTTACCATTCTTCAGATAAAGACTTTTCTTCTGAATTTCCAATTCAATTTCTTGGTGACCTATGCTCTTCCCCACAAATGGAAGCATTCTCTCTGCATCAATTCCATCAAAAAAACTCCATAATTTTACAGATGGCCATTAGATCAGTCCCATTAGTCTGCTGTATTCCTTTCTATCAATCAGTTCTAACAATTGTAAAATAATTTTTGAACAGATCTATATCACAATGTTATAGTGAAGTTTAATGCAGAACAATGTACAGAATTTTGAAGTATGCAGTCATCCAGTAGTAGCAGTAATGAACTTTGCAAATGGGTATCGTTTACATCAATATGCACTGCACTTTTTTTGCTGAAGTCATTTACAACAATTCAGAACATTTTTTCCAATATAAATTATTAAAAATATCTTCTACTTTATTTTCAATATTCTGATTTTACAAAACTAATCTTCCTTACCTCTAGAGCAACTTGTGCAGCAAGGCTCAAAAAATCCGTCACTGGGATTTTGTTGGTTAACATATTATCCTCGTATCCTTCTGATTTTTCTGCAAGTTTCCCTATGGTCTTAATTGCCTGCACAGCTGAAGCACAATAGAAAGGTTCAGAAATTATTTCTTTCTGATCATATTTTGTAATCATTACACTGAAATAACTCCATTATTAAACTTAGAATTATCCTTCTGCATTGGCACATGGCTAATAGGGGAAAATTAATATTTATACATACGTTAAAAGTAAAACTACAATTGAATTTTCTTGTTTGTTTCAGTTTCATCATCTTCACTTTTTCTTTCAATTTCCCCCATTCTATAAACCACACTATTATAGCAAAGGTTAGTTATTAAATAGGTTTCTTGCCTTTACTTTTCATTGAAGTTGATGCATCTCCCCCACCCACCAGCATATTGTTCCCCCATCTCACTTTTTCTTCTACAATCGAACTTACTTTCCTCCATGAAATTTTAATAAAGAAACACCAATGGGTATTGACTGGTACCGCATAGATGGGTCACTCACTATGCAGTGGGCCAACAAACAATTTGTGGATCTGCTGACATGAATTCAGTTGCGCTTAAGGCCCAAGGCATGTAAACTACCAAACTGTCTTTGCACAAGGAAGGGTCTCTCTCCTGCACACTCCATGAAGCAAATTAGATCAAGTCTAAGGCGAAGATGGAGGGAGGGGATGATATTCACAAGGAAAGGGAAGCCCAGGCTGGCAGGTGGCAAAGGGTTAATGCGGGGAAACAGTAATCTGTACTGATTACTTACAGAAATCAGTAAGTGAAGAGATCAGAACTAGTAGAAAACCCGAGCGAGAACCAGCTACCAGGGTTCATTTGGATTAGGGAGTTCAGTAAACAAACTGGGGATGCAGTTACCAATTTGGGAGTTTGTGGGAGTGGTGGATGGTCAGTGCTTACATGTTTATGTTCAGGTTTAAAAGCAAATTGATGAGTGGGGTGAGGGGTCAGATAAGGTTGTGGAGATCAGAGGAGGTTGTGGAGATCAGAAGATGAGCAGATATGTAAAGGAGATCTACCTGAGTCAGATTCTAAGGGCTGGTTTGGGACCTGCTCAGCTAGTTAACAGGTACTATGAAAGCCTGCTTCTAATGAATGGTCCACAAAAGGTACACTACACATGCAGTGAAATTCCAGAAACACATGGGTCTGGGAATCTCCATGAGGCAGTGCAATGTACAAATGAAACATCTAGAACAAGAGTTGAGAATTTTAAGATCCACATGACTTTTAACTTGCCTTATTTTTCACAGAAATTATATTGCATAGTGCACAGAAATGTGATGTTGCACAAAACAGTTTCTGGGGAAAAGTTGAGTGGTGGTTATTGGATGTGTCAAGCTCTTTGCAAAAGGAACAAACTTTTCTATAGATCTTTTATTTCCTGACAGTACAACCAATACTTTCTAAAATCAAAAAACAGAAAATGGAAATCAGAAATAAAAGGTCACGGACCTGAAGCATTAACTATACTTCTCTCTGTATGCAAGCTGACTGACCTGCTGAGTATCTCCAACATTTTCTGTTCTTACAATTACCTTTTTGTACATCATTTTCCAAAATGGCAATTTTGTAGACACTGAACTGTGTGAAGATATTATTGGGGTCAATTTGTTCTGCTTCTTTTATGGCATCTTTTGCCTAAAAATAAGAAGTTTGAGGAGACTCATTAATCTACAATTTAAGACAGTCTGATCATCTGTAAAAAGTAAACTCAAATTTAAGATTGCTTAACATAACTATTTCACAAAGTTAACAGATGTATTGCTCTGAAGCAGTCAAATGATAAGCAAAAGGCTGCTGCTTTAATTAGATGCTGTTTCCAAATAAGACTTTTGTTATAGTAATAATTTTATTCACCAAAGGTACACAGTATTGTCACAGTGACAGAATAAAGGGTGTAACAAAGAAAATCAGAAGTAAATCTATGTAAAGAACTACAGGTGACCCCCACATTATGGGGGGAGGGAGGTGTTCATTCCCAGAAAACAGTCTGTATCGTGATTTTCTGTAACACAAAGCTGCATAATCTGCTCAAACATCAAGAAATAAGAGTTGAAAAAATGTTTATTTATTTTATTTTTTCATATAAATTCCACAAGAATGGCCGTAATGCAAGAGTCATAACATGGAAGCAGAGCCTTGGCCCAGCTCGTCCATGCCATCTAACCCAGTCCCATCTGCTTGCATTTGGCCCATATCCCTCCAAACCCTTCCTATCCACGTACCTGTCTAAGTACATTTTAAAGTTGCCTGTAATTACATCCAATTAAAAAAATATGCGATGGAGGAACTGATATTATCAACTATTACCAGGATCTGAAGATTTCCACCCCAGACTGTTAATATATGGTTGAGAAAATTGTTAATGCATTTCATAATGATCTTCCAAACCTCACCCAATTCAAGAACTGTTCTGTCGAATTGGAAAACTGCCTTTTTCACTCCAATATTTATGAAGGATAAGTTGAACAAATTAGGAAACTATAGATCTAATTATTTACCATCAGTTCTTCAAATTTACAACCATTTGTCATTGAGGACACAGTTAATGAGCACCAAGCAAAATAAGAAGTTCTGTTGATCAAAATAGTGTAGTATGGCTATTATCTTGCTTTGCAATTTGAGTTTCAGAGAAAAGGCAAACATAAATGGCTAAATAAATGTAATTATAATAAGGATCACTGATACAGTTTTAACAACAAAATGTAAAGTTTCACATAATTCAATATCCAAAATACCAGAAATAAATTCATAACCTTGGCACTAAAAATGAGTTTCATTTATTTACTCACTTGATTAATTAAATCATTTGCTTTATAACAATATTGTATTTCTACTGGGAACTTCCTTGGGGATTCTCCCAATTGACCACCCTACAGTCAGTGAAAGATTAGCAGAGTCCCAGATAACAGTGAACAGTTTCTCCCAATTTTCCACCACAGTACCTGACTGCCTCTGATCAGCTGTCTGTGAGCTTGTGAGTGTAAGCTTATTTTGTACAGAGCACAAAATAGCGTTAACATTTTAGGTCAAAGTCCCTTCATCAGAACCGTTAGAAAATGGATCTTTGACTGTTTCTCTTTCTACACTTGCTACTTCCACCTGTTGAGTGCTTCTAGCACCAGCTGGAACATTTCTAGCACTGTTTTTGTTTCAGATTTCCAGCACCTGTAATTTTCTGATTTTCATTCATAAAACAGCACTGTACAGAGAATGTTAATAATTTTTATATTTGTCCTACACAGCTGCCACACACAGGATACTATAACAAGTAAGAACTACACAGAGCTCCTAAGCCAAACAACCATCAAATGTTTCATCTGATGAGTGCACAATGTTTAATTCCATCCACATCTCATCACAAGATAAAGCAACCAAGTTGTATAGTGCAGAAAGAGCTATACAACATTCTGATAAGTGGTAGTATCATTGGTGCCACAAAAGTCTCAGGCAAAGACCAAGCCAACAAGAATATAACCACCTAACTACCATTGGCACTCAATGCCATTACCTCCACCAAAACTTCATTATAACATCCTAAGGCTCATCATTAACTTAAAAACTCAAATGGACTTGCCAGATAAAGACCAAGGCTACAGAATCTGGTCAATGGCTGGTTCTGCTCCAGTCAATGAGTCATTTTCTGATACCCCAAAGCTTTTCTACCATCTACAAGGCAGAAGTCAAAGCCTTGATTGAAACTCTCGAACTGCATTAATTACTACAACTCCAACAACATGAGAAACTGAATGCCATCCAGGACAAAGTAGTGATTCATCCAAACATTTATTCCTGCTACCACCAGCATACCATGGCTGCAATGTATATCATCTAGAAAATACACTGCAGTTACTCACCAGGGTACTCCAAGGGTTAATTCCTCCCATCTATATATCACATTACTGCCACCTCTTTTGGGTCTGTCCTGCAGGTGGAATAGGACATACCAAAGCACTGACGATCAAATTCTGCATCAGGTCAAATTGATGATCCAAGACCCCACTGTTTTCAATGGGAGACATGCAAGGTACAAATTTGGGAAGAAAAGCTGTTCCCAGTTTACCCTGTATCAGAGTATTGAGAGTTTGGGGCTTCCACATTAGGCCCTAAGATTAGGCCCAGAATGAGGAGAAATTGCAAGCATCTGGCACAATAACTTGCCACCTTTTCTATCACCAACTCTGTAGCACCATAAAACCCAAATACACAGAATTGTCTCCTTGTTAGTCATTGTTGTAAAGAATTTCAAATTATGTCAGCAAATCCAGCAAACGTCAATACACCTTTTAAAAGTACAGGTGAAATTTAAGTTGTGTAATGTGCATTTAAGTACAGCTACCAAGGAATGATATTCAGCCCACTGCTTATGTATGTGGTCAATGATAGTACCCTCGGCTCACAGTGATCATTATAATTAGCAAGCAGCAAAGAGTACTCTGCATTACATTGAATGGACACATCAAAATACACCTACTTTCGGTGGGATATCCAATTTAGCCCTCTCTCTTCTAATGGCATAACCTAAAACATACCTTGACCTCTGCCAAGAAAAATGCACATAGAAACATTGCTATAGCCTATACCCCCCCCCAAAGAACTGAGTAATAGAATAAAATTACCTTTTCCTTCTGATTCAGATGTAGATAGCATGATGCCCTGTTTCTTTGCAGTCTTGCTAGATTCTGATCCATTTGCCCAGCAGAAAAAAAACTTAATGAATAACTGTACCACTGGAGTGCCTCAGTATAATTCTGCACCTAAAAATTTGGGAGGAGAAACTTGGCAGTAATAGAATTCCTGACTCTTCAAAAGTTAAAAGGTATCTGGATTTTTCAGAACTTGCAATTGAACATGCCACAGTTAGAATAAAGGAAACACTCTGGGATAGGAACTAGGAAGAATGTGGACAAGGAGCCATGTAGGTACACTGAAACAGAAAAAAGGCTGACAATAAATCCTCTATCTCAAACCTTCTGATGGCTACTCAACCTTGGAAGTAGTGTAATGAGTTGAGTAGAGTGAACCACACTTTCTATAATTACACATTGCTGACTACCAAGTTGTAACCACTTGTTTTTCATTGCGTTAAGGAGTCAAAGTGCTTTTCATGTTCATGAGGTTTTGCAAGCCATTTTATGCTCCCAACTTTGACATATAAACACTACTGCCCTTACAGCCATGTATCCCACTCAGAGCCTCATGCTGTTTAGTTCATACACTGTATCATGGGCTTAAATCAATTTAATGCATCTTCTGCATGCCCTGATACTGGAAAAGGTGAAGGTTGTGCAGAACAAGGTGCCCTACTCTAATGAAGGGATTGGCATGTGTTTCATCATCCCTGGTCCCCCTCTGCTCTTCTTTTCCTTCATCTAAAAGCAGTTAGTAGCTATTCAATAAAGTGTTACTTTCACATTTAATGACTAGGTGATAGAGAAAAAAAATGGAAGCTCCATAACAGATAATTGACATTGAAAGAGTGATCATTAGTGGACATTTTTTTCTAAATCAGTCATAAAGTAAAAACTTTCAAAACATGACACGCAGTAAGGACTACAAGTAGTACTGGCCCAAAACTATAGGAGGCAGATCAGATCTGATCATGGGGGACTATTAAAAGTATTTTTAAGCAGTAATTTTATAAGACACTAGTTCTAGAATTTTGTTGAACCAGAGTATCAATCTGACATAGGGCTACAGTACAATAGAAGCATTTATATAATCCATTCCGTTATCTCCACCCCAGAAATAAAGAGGTGAAATATCACCCCCCTATCATGGAAAAACTATTTTTCATGTAATGTAATGGTCTTCATCTTCATACCTGATAGTAACAGGTAAAATAAAAACTGCCCAACATCTGGATCTGGATGTTTGCATTAAGTGGATGGAACTTGTGTTTTTGCTAGGTTGCAGAACATTTTCACAATCGTTTGCACAAGTTTAAACCACATAACACAGCAAGCAGAAATCACTACAAAATTCACGGTTCTCACCAGATGAAACAATTACCAGTATTTATGCTAATTGTGCACATCTAAGGACCTTTACAAAGCACTAAAAAATGCTCATTCTTCTGCACCAAAGCATGAACTGGGTATTTTAATGGCCTTTGAATTGTTTTTAATTTGCTAGGAAACTGAGTACTGTGTTCCAATAACAAGAAACAGTCTATGGATTTCTAAAAGTTATATTCAGTCATTAAAAGAGAGGCTAATTATGGGTGGGATTAACCTGGAGTCCATTTTTGCCCTGTGGAATACATGGTGTGAATGGCGACCTTCTGTGTCATAGATTTCCATGATTCTATGACATGGTAGATTGACACAGCCTGATTCTTAAGGTTCAAAGGGAGATTCGGTGTTTGCTTCCATACATACAAGTGAGTTGGAGCCAGAACTCAAGAGAGAAAAATAAACATTTTAAAAGGGGTCCTATTTGCTATTGTAGCCCATTTCACCAATTGTTCACAAAGCAGAAATTCTATTCCAGAGTCCAAAACAGATAAATGATGCTCAAATGAAGTATCAACTGAATGTTTGAGGACAATTTATATGGACTTCAATGGTAAAAAAATATTAGCCCTCACTAAAAGTGGATGCAATAGAAAATTGACCTCAGTATTAAGGGACCCAGGTCCAGGTTGCATTTCATAACTTTTAGCAGGATTTCACAAGATTTCAGCTCACCTCAAAATACTTGGCAGCTCTTTCCCAGAGAACAATGTGAAATTGAGTAAGAATTTCTGATGAAAGCCTTTTCCCTGTGTAATGACCTAAAATTGTGATTAAAAGAATTGACCATAATGAAAATAAACAGAAAGACCTGTTCTTGGAACAGAAGTTGTGAAGAACATTATCATTCAATAATATTTAATGAAAAATATATTTGCCAAACAATAAATTCCCAACAAACCAGCATGTGAACCACCTCTATCTGCAAGTAACTTTAAAGTGTTAACTTTTGCAAAGGGTTGTTTCTTTTCAGCAAACAAACGAACATTCTTTAGAGGGTCGTAGGCTGCAGAGGGTTGAAGACTCAGCCAGCTCCATCACAGGCACAACCCTCCCCGCCATCAAGGACATAGTCAAGAGGCAGTGCCTCAAGAAGGTGGCA
>JARFYF010000112.1:71243536-71255209 GCA_030265395.1 Rhina ancylostomus | reverse complement strand
GAGGAATTTAAGATAGAGGGATATGGGGGAGGAAGGGGTTAGATAGTCTTAGGTGTGGTTTGAAAGGCAGCACAACACGGTGGGCCGAAGGGTCTGTATTGTGCTGTATTGTTCTATGGTAAGCAAAAGCCCGTGGAAGTTGCAAAGCAAATTAATGCAGAAAATACTAACCAATAACTTGGAAGTCATACAGAAAATTGAAGCTTAAGCTTCATTTTTATTTTATCATCTCCCGTACTCTCTCTTCACTTCTCCACTATCTTAAAATTGTCTCATCACTTGTCTAATTAACCAGCACCAGAATGATCAGGGACTTCCTCCAACAAATCCATTGGTTTTAGTCTCCCACAAATTCTGTTCTCTACCTGCTCACCCAAATCCTCTCTCTCTCGCCAATATCTGAGAATGAACAAGACCATAATACTATATCCAAGTTAAAGGAGAGTTTCAAATTATGTATGCAGCCACACCATCACTAAGATAGTCCTATTGTTACCTTTGGTGACATTGCTGACTATCCTCTGGCTTATAACTTTGCAGGTGAAATATAATACATGCCTTTTATGTCTAGATTTCATTATTCTCACTTATTGCACTGCAAAGTTGAGGTTATCTGAAACCATCTTTTAACTATACATAATTCTGTTCTTCTTTCGCCCCCTTGGTTGATCACCCGCAGTGGATTCCAGTTAAGCATTACTCAACTTTAAAATTCTCAGTCTTGTTTTCAAATTCCTCCATGGCCTTGCCCCTCCCTACAACACTATGATATGAAAGTTCCTTTGTGTCTAGCCGCTATCATTCACAAATGTGATCCCTCCAATCTTTGCCATCCCTCAGCAGCTAAGCCCCCATACTTTGGAATTAATTCCCTGAACCACTCTAGACTCATCTTAATTCGGATTCAATATTTGGTCATCTGCCTTTAGCATCTGTGTGGCTCAGTGCCAAATTGTTCAAATCATTCCTGCAAAATGCCTTGCTATGTTGAGGTGAATTCAAGCTATGGCAGATGGAGCTTTAGTTGGAATTCATGGAAATGGATAAGAACAAAGAACTGTTGACAAGTTGTAGGCAAGGGTAACAAATGTGGCTGTGAAGGTTTCTTTTGGAAGATACATAACCAGTAATTTAAAGAAACAGATGCTAAGGGGAAGGAAGGGTGTTTAGAGGAGTTAAAAGTTCCAGTTCTGACAAAAGATGGCCAAACTGCTGAATACTCTAAGATCACAATGATTTAATTCCTGCTCACATTATTACCTCACTCTAACCAATGAATTCCATGCTCATCATGTTTAATATTAAAATCTGTGAAATCTGATCTTTTGAGGTTTCTGTGGAATTTAAGTCAAACAGGATATGTAGAGAGAATATAACTGTAATATTTAACAAAGGAAACTCCTTACATCATTGATAAACCAGATTACACCCAATTTAAGTACACACATTTCTATTAAGGGAGTCAGAAATTTGCTTTCTGCCAAATAAGACTCTCTCTAGACTTAGCTTGATTTTCTACAATTATTTATGGCAACCTAGAATTTCTATTTCTAGGAACTTACCCGTCATCATTTTTCTTTGAAGTTCTGTATTTTTGTGATTTTGAACATGGTTTCTTTACCGACATTAGAACTGATGGAGAGAGATTGCTTGTTAATAAAAAAAATTTCAGCTACAATACAGATATATCCAAGCATCAACATAAGCCAGTCACTGATCTTGGAAGATTTAATACCAAACAACCCATTTCCATATGAATTTCTGCAGTAACAATATGAAGTACAAAATGGAGATTGAATTTCAATCTCCATTGCTGAATTTGAAAAGGAAAGTTAAATACATTTAAGATACTACTCACATTTTTCAAAATATTCATCCCCACTAGAATCAGAGCTCAATGCAGGAGTATGGTCAGATCTGACGATAAAACAAAGAAAATGAATGTTATTTTAAAGCCCCAGAATAGAATTTATAACACCAAGCATCATCTTTAAACCATTCTCCTTCCCATCTCCATTATCCTTATCAATTCTAGTGGAAGAGCTCTTAAATATCTCTGCCATCATCATAACAGATAACGTCTGTATCCTCTCCATGACCAAATCAAGATGTATTATTTTTAAGGAAATGAAGAAGAACAATTGAACACCAGCTCCACAACGGTCAGCATTACTTCCAAGATGGGCTTTTTTGCTTTAATTAGTACATGGAAATGTGACTAACAAAATCACCAATGCAATAGTTCAGAAAAGCTATTTTGTATACCACAGGAATCAACTGGATTAAAGTGCCAGAAATATTCAGATCAGACAATATCTGCAGGCAGAGAAACAAGTTAACATTTCAGATCCATGATATGAACCACAAGACATCACATTCAGACTTCAAAGCAAATCAAGATCTATGATCTTGCATCAGAACTGGGAACATTTATAAAATTAAAATGACTGGCTGGAAGCTTATGGTATTGGCTTCAAGTTGAACAGAAGTGTTTCTGCAAAATACTATATCAAGTTCAATTTCAGATGATCAGCATTTCCTGCATTAATTTCTAGCATCTCAAGATAAATTCTGAAAATGATCCTGCTTAAATTATCCTTTAAAATTATCCTTCCATCTTCTTCAGAGCAACTTTGTTTCCCAATTATTTTCACCCCTTTGCACTATCATCCTTTTTTTAATATTTGATCTCTCCTGCTTTCTACCCATTTATGAAGCCCCTTTGTCCTCACCTCCTCCCCACCCCTATCTTGAAACCTAAAACTTTTGCCAACTACGATGAAATGCCATCTATTTCCATCTCCACAGAAGCTATTTGATCTGTTCAGTATTTCCAGCACTATTTTAGTTTTCCAGTATTTTCATTATTTAACTTTGTTTTATTGATGCATAGTTTTGTGTATACTCACACCTTTTATTCTGGATTCTTGAGGATCCTCTTGCATTGAAGTTTGAATTTAACGTCTTGTGGGTCAAAGCTAAAAGAAATGTAAAAATGTAAACAACATACTTGATAAAAAAAAATCAGCTACATGGCTCTACAGTTAAAACCTTTGCCAGACAAATGCACTCTCTTTAACCATAATTAAAATAAAGCTGTACACCAAAGATATCTCCTAACAGAGACCAACATCTTCCACTTGCAGTCAATTATTTTATACATGCACTAAAATCAGTTATGTACAGATCAATCCCGTTGCAGGGGGACAGGCAGGAATAAGAAATAATACCCGCCTGGGATTTATGCATATAAGAATTCCACCTACTACTGCTTTCATTATTCAGCACCTGTGGCATTGTGCCCCAGAAAAACATGATAAAAGCAATAACATAGGCAGGAGAGAGAAAACGGCTAGTAGGTTAAATGATTTTGTTTCTGCAGCTATTTCAGTCAATGATTCATTTTTTCTATAAATTCCCATGTCCACATTTATAACTGCCTGAATATACTTGTCACATGCAATTGCACATCTAGAAAAGAAATATCAACAGCAAGTGTGCTCAAGATTTAAATAGTTTTTTTAGGTTTCTCAATACATCAACGTATGGCACACTTGTTACAGTCAAGCAAGTAGCAGCACTGAACCACAGCTTCATACTTACAATTCTCAAAATTGTCAGCATCGGAATCTGAGATGGCTTCACTTCTACTGTGGATTTGAGGAGTTTCAAACATTTTCTTAGCTGCTGTACATTTGCCATGTTCTTTTTGTCCATTATCCAGAGAAACTTTTGAGCATGATTCAGCCTCATCCTCCGAGCTAGAGAGTAGCAGCTTGCACACACATGAATCACAGGTCTTTGGGCTCTCCCCAGATTCTGACGGCAAATTTACTGAAAAATCTTTACCATAATCTTGTTTGGATTTATCAATTTTTTGCTGAAGCTATGAAGCAAAACAGCACAAATGCTCAAAACAAAATTGTGACATATATCAAATACTTCATAAAACCAATGGATTAATTTGGTTTGAGCTCCCTCCCATATTTCATTCTCACACCTGCATCTAAATGATAGTGTTATCCAACTGACCCATTTCAAAAAGAAATCTTACAATTATAGAATGCTTTTAACCTAGAAAATGAGTTCCAAGAGAAATTAATGAACATTACATTACAGGGAAGTTAAACCAGGCCAGGAAATACACTACGAATGACAGGGTCCTGGAGAGAGTTGTTAAACAGAGAGACCTAGGGGTATAGGTACTTAGTTCCCTAAAAGCGGCAACATAACCAGACAGGGTGGTGAAGGCAGTGCTTGCCTTCATTGGCCATGGCATTGAGTACAGGTGTTGGGACATCATGTTAGTTGTATAAAACATTGGTTAGACTGCACTTGGAATATTACGTGCAGTACTTGTCGCCACACTATAGGAAGGACATAATGATGGAAGAGAGGGTAGAGAAAAAAATTGCCTGGACTAGAGGGCCTGAGTCATGAGGAGAGATTGGTTAGGCTGGGACTGTTTTCCTGGAGCAAGGGAGGCTGGGGGTGACCTTTTAGAGGTTTATAAAGTTATGAAAGGCATAGATGGGGTAGACTTTATCCCAGCGTAGGGAAGTTTATAAACAATGGGCATAGGTTTAAGGTGAGAGAGGAAAGGTTTACAGGGGATTTGAGGGGCAAGTTTTTCCCCACAGAGGGTGGTGAATATATGGAATGAGTTGCCAGAGGAAGTGGTAGAGGCAGGAACAATTATAACATAAACATTTGGACAGGTATATGAATAGGAAAGGTTTAGAGGAATATGGACAGAACACGGGCAAATGGGCTTAGCATCATAGGAAGGTATCTTGGTTAACATGAACAAGTTGGACTGAAAGGCCTGTTTCTATGCTGCATGAATCTTTAAGAGTTTTCCAGAAACATGTTTGTAATCAGACAGAGATGAAAAGAGCATAAATAATGATTTTGGTAGAACATAATGAGATATATCCAGAAGTCAGAGATTAGCAATAGGAGGCGGCTTTCTAAAACAAACTCTCCAAGGCAAAGATAAAACAAAATCTTCAAGTTTCAACTAGCATATATGCAACAGAACAAGTTCTTTTGTTTCCTTTCTTCAATGGAATTCAGCTATTACTCAAGTGGCACTAACTATATTAGTCTGCAAGAAAATCAACTCAATTTTTCAAGATTCTCAATTAAAATACTGCAATTGAACAAAAGGAACAAACATGGTTCTACGTTGTGCTAATTAATTAAATTGCTAGGCATATAAAGAACTTTCTATATGAAAATCTGAACTCCACATTTGTCAATAAAGAAAAGGTACCACATTTCCAGCATGCAATGACAGCAACAGAATTGAAAGAATATTACCACCACAGATTAAACAATTCATTCTCTAAAATTTTACTGCAATCTTTAGTTATAATAATATCTACTGGTTACCAATACCATATAAAATATTTATCAAAGAAGATCCAAGAGTGGATTCAAGAGAAATTAAACAAATATTTTGTGACTGCTTTTACTGAAGACACAGAAAGCCTCTGGAAATAGGATAAACAGGTCTAGAATGAATGAAATCATAAAATCTGCAAAATAATTTGAGAAATTAATGCTGAAAGCCAATAAATCCTCAGGGCCTGAAGACCTACACCCCAAAATTTTGAAAAAGAGATAAATTTGGAAATGGTGGATGCATTAGCTGTCATCTTCCAAAAATTCTAGATTGGTTCTACAGATTGGAAAGTAGCAAATTTAACCCTACTGTTTAAGAGGACAGACAGGAAAAAACAACAGGGAACTGTATACCAGCAAGTCTGACATTATTACTATGACAATGCTTGCATTTATTAGTAAACAAATGGTAATAGGGTGCATGAAAAGTCACATGAGGATTAGGCAGAGTTGACATAGATTTATGAAAGGAAATCACGTTTGACAAACCTGAGGAGTTTCTTATGAGGTTGTGGCAAGCAGAATACATAAAGGGGGAACCCATGAATATTATGTATTTGGTTCAGAAGGCCTTTGATGAAGGAGTTACTGAATAAAATTTAGAATGCACGGGGTTTACATTAACAGTCAGAATGCACTGACATTTGATTGACAGGTCATTTTCAGGGCAGGGAGCTGGAACTCGTGGGGTGTTCATTAGCTGATGCCACAGGCCTCATTTGTCCACAATCTATATCAATGATTTGGTCAAGGGATCCAAATGTAATGTATCCAAGTTTGTTGATGATGCATATAGGTGGCAGTGTGGGTTATGAAGAGAATGCAGAGCTTTTAGGGGTTCATAGATAGGTTTTGCAAATGAGCAAGGATGTGGCAAATAGAAAAGAGTCAGAGTCCTTGAGCTCAGAAACAAGTCCTTCACCCCACCAGTCCATGCTGATCATCAAGCACCTATTTATGCTAATCCAACATTTTAGTTTTCCTACATTCTCATCAACTCTCCCATATTGCCAGTTAACCAACCAATCCACACGTCTGCAATTTGCAAAGAAAGCCACGTTGTTACAAGGAGAATGTGCAAACCTGGGCCACTGTAGCTCTCATATTCCTGAATATCTTGTGAAAAAATTGCAAGTTCAACTACTTCAAGAGAAAAACAGAAAAGCAGTGTTTTTTTAAAAAAAATAATGAGATTGAAAGGAGTCAGTGTTAAAAGGTCCCCAAAATGAACCAGAAAATCCTGGGGGAGAAAAAAAAACAAATCAGGCAGCATGTTTGGAAAGAGAAACAGAGCTAACATCATAGGTCAAAGACCTTTGGTCGGGGGACTTGGGTGCCCTTGTAAATAGATCATTGAACGTTAACATGCAGGGTACAGCAAGCAATGAGGAAGACAAATGATTTGAATAAAAGAGTAATTCTATCTTACTAAAGTTATGCAGGCCCTGGTGAGGCCATATGTGGGATGACAGGTCTGGGTCTCCTTCAGAGGCTCTTAATAACTTTGACAAAAAAGAAACTCAGGTGTTAGAACTTCTAATTGATCTTGCCTCAGCAATTTTTTTCTGGTGGAAATGCAGAAATGTTTCCAGACTTCCACAACTCTTCTGGTAAGTTTCCTGGTAAAATTGTGCAGTCTAGGTCTAAAGGTACTACCTTCTTATTTTACACCATTAAGGGGAAAAAAAATATCAACTTGCTTTATATTAACTTGATTACCCTTTATTCTGGTATATTCATGGTTTTTAATTAAATAGCTTGCAGTATAAACATTTATTACAAGCTGCCCTTTGATTCCAAGAAGTGTAATTAATAGAGAATAAGGAGTCAATCTCAAAAGCAGTTTTGGCTTCAGCGTTACCTCTGTTTCAAGGATATCCAGGTCATCATATTTAGACCAACCAAGTCGATCGGCTAAGCGCTGGAACAGGCTGCAAGTTTCATCCATCCTAAGTCAATGATCGGCTGTAAGATGCACGGTTAAAATCCGAAATCACCAACAAATTCATGTTCACAGAAGTATTACACGAAACAAAATGCAGATCACGAAATTAAAATTAACAATGACATTTGCTAGAAACCTGGCATAAGAATTACATTGCCAGATGTATATTTACATTATAAAAACGGTGAAAAAATAACATTATACAATGTTGGGAAGGATAGGTGCCCAAACATATGGTACAAACTTACAATTCCAAATCACCAGTATTACCAGGAGACAGTGTGCAACATCAGGGAACATGCTGGCTCTCAGGGCTGGTGTCCAGTTACAGGACTATTCCAAGAGACTAAGCACGGAATCAAAATCAAAACCTAAACTACGACACAGATGAAAACAAAGCAACTGCAGGTGCTGGAAACCTGAAATGAAAACACAAAACGCTGGAAATACTCAACAGGTTGGGTACGCTGAGTATTTACAGCATACACTGTTTTACTGAGTTACTCGGGGAATTAATAGTATAGGAGAAAATGAAAAACACTATGATGCTGGAGATCCACGGATGCTGCCTGGCCTGCTGAGTTCCTCCAGCATCATAGTACTTTTCATCTAGATTCCAGCATCTACAGTCATTTGCATTGAAGAAAGAAGTCCGCACGGATAGCGGGGTCTCCAGACGAATCGTGTCTGAGCTGTAAAAGGTTTCCGGAGCTCTGCCCAAGTCTCAGGCCCAGAACCACCCCACTCTTACCCGCACACCAGGCCGGAACACCACGCCGAGCCAGGCCTCACGCCAAGACCCCGCCCCAGGGCTTCAACGAAGCCAGAACAAAAGGCGTTTGTTCCGGTAACAGTCGGGTGAATTTTTTGAATTCTGGCGCCAGAGAGAGGCGCCCGAGCGGAAGAGGTCACAACACGGGGAGGGGCATCAATCACTGACGGTGGGAGTGTTTTAAACTGCAGGCGTCGCTGAACGGGGACGGACATTGAAGGCAGGATGGTCTGAAGCCAACGACAGAGTTGGCTGGCGATTTTGTGGGGTACCCAACGTCCGCTCCGGGTACGACTGGCAATGACCCTGTGGGTGCAGCTGCAGAATCCGTCAACAAACTGGGTCCCAGGCTCTTGCTTGTAGAATTTGCCAAGCCGTGTGACCTCGCAAGCAAATAGAGCGTGGCGGCAATGGATGGATCAGGTGGAGTCCGTTTGTGTCCTCCTGCTCATGGTCAGAGCCGCTAATGTCACGCCCGTGTCCTTCTCTGCCCATTGAATCTGCTGGGCATGGAATTTGTCAACCTCAGACAACATCGAGTAACATACGGCATTTGTGGAGGGAAGTGGAGTCAATATTTTGGGTCAACACCCTTCATCATTGGGTCCCTTAATTCCAGTATTCCCTGAAAATAGCAACTGGTAGGCTGCGTGATGAAAAAGGGAGTGAACTATATACTTGTATCATAGGTCTCTTTTCAACAATACATCATAGGACCCTACCATTCGCTGTGAATGCCCTAGCCTGGTTTATTAACTTCTCAAAATTGTCCAATTGGAAATTCCACCTGCCATTCGCTTACCCACTTTATCAGCCTCTAATCTGGAGAAAATAATTGTCTACTACCACTCTCTGCCTTCTCTCATTCTCTAAAGAATCCAGAAAACAAGAGAATTCAAAAGGGAAATGCTCTATAAACCACTCTGCTTCTCTGCACCTCATGCATCCAGGAGATCCAACTTCACCCATCCTGCCGCTTAAAGAACCCCTACATTCCTTTCAGGCAAGACAGTGATTCACTTGGCACTTCTTCAAATCTAGCATACTGCATTCTGTATTCACAACAGTCTCCTTTCCATTAGAGAAGCCAATTGCAGATTGGGGGAACATTTTGTGGAGCATTTTTGTGCAGTTTGCAAGGTAGCCCTGGGTTCCCATTTACTTGTCATTTTAATTCTCCATCCCACTCCAACTCCCACTTCAGGACCTCCTGCAGCATTCTAACAAGGTCTAATTAAAACTTATGGAACATAATATCTGCTGCATTTTGCTTTCAACAACAATAGTTGTCAAGATATTCAACATTTCCCAGATCCTAGCTGTTGATGGATAGCAAGATATTTCACCTGGATCATAAATCATTTTAAGGAGAAACCAATATATTTTAGGATCTATACTGAAGCAGCAGCATTTTCCACACCAATAAAAAAATGGCTTCAGCAGTCAGTGCCAAGGGCAGTAGAGACAAAAATATAATTTAAAGGTCACTGGATACATATCATGAAGGAATTACGATTGCAACACCACCACCATTGTACAAGGATCAATAAAACAGCAGGCACTGTATTAGTTTCACATTATCTCCAAATGTGACCAAGATAAATGTTTAAAAGTAAATTTTGGATGCAATTATAAGGTTGTGTTGTGGTGTGCATTGGTTATATGGAACAGTTTGAAAAGTGGCAGGAAAGGCAGGCATGCTGCCATTCCCATTCTGCCCCCCCTCCACCCATCCTACCAATGACCTGGTTGCCAAATCTCTTTACAACCCTAAACTCAAACACTGCTAAACCTTGAAGAAAAAAATATCAATAAAATGGCTGATGCTGGAAACTTGAGGTCAGACAGCATCTATGGAAAGAGAAAAAGTTAATGTTTCAGGTTGATAAGGATCTTCCATCTGAAACATTAACTGCTTCTTTCCATTATGCCCAAACTGCTGAGTGTTTCCAGTAATTTACTTAAAATCTGGCAACTGAAAAAGGCATTAAAGCAATGATGCACTATTGTTTGCATTATAAGTTTATTAGAGTTAACTTCAAAGATTGTTCAGTAGCATAGTGAAGCAAAATACAAAATGTAAAATTGTCAACACCAATACAACTCAGAATTGCTAAATGATTAAAAATTTTATTTAAAATTTAACCACACTTGTCTAAATATTTAAACTCATTGATCAATTTAGAAATTCTGGTATATTATTCAGTAAACCCAACAAACCAAAGTCATTCCTAAAATTAATTGAAATTACTTGAGGAATTTGCAATCTCAGTGTTAGAATCGACTTTGAGTTGAACATTCAATTTGAGGAAATTGAGGAAACTCCCAATTCTTGAGGAGATTCAACATAAATGACACTCAGTTAAATGCAATCATCAAGCCGTGCCATTGAAGCAGCCAAAAGTTATTACAAGCTGTAAGAACACACATTAGAAACAGGCCAATTAGCAGGGTGGAGAAAAAGATATGCAAGAACAAGCAGATCCAGTCCGAGGAGAGGACACATGCAGTCTAGGGAAGAGGACGCACATGAACATAAAGGTTTTGCGGGGTTTAAAAGAAAATGGAAATTTTCCCTTCATTATACCTTTTCCTTCATGATCTCGATACCATTGTGCTCCAATACTTTGCAATATCCAACGATGTTGGGACAGTTTAGCAGGGGTCTGGTACCAATGTTTACTCCATTTGATTTTTCCCTAATTGGGAGCTCATTATCCAAAACATTAGGCACCTAATTAAAAATCTATTGCCTTTTTATGCTGTGTTTAAAGTTTAGAAATAAACCTTTTTATTCCATATTAACAAGCCTATTTATTTCAGTGTACTTATCAAATTCAAATTTATATTCTTCAATGCAATGTCATTTTGAATATTTTAATACAAATATGAAAAATTTAGTTTAATGTAAACAATTTACCAATGGAATGCATTGCATATGGTTAACACACCAAAAGGAACAAGTAACATCCTGAGATACTGACAATCTCTTTCACTTTCTTACCACTGTATTACACAGTTGCATTTGACAACTGTAATATTATTTTCAAACAAATCTCTAGTTATGGAATCACATTACTCGTTTCATTATGTCCAGTTGTAGATAGCTTAATCACCAAGAAAGGATTTTATTCTCACATTTACTTCTTTACTAATGGTGACACTCCCCTCCCCCACTCCCTGTACCAAGAATGCAACTAAGGCCCCTTATTTCATGGTGCCCCTTGGCAATGTCTTCTGAAAACACAGCATTAGTTTCCACATACACACTAACAATACCCAATGTTTTAAGCACAGCTCTGTTCATCACACATCCATCAGCTTGGCACAGACTTCCTCCAAACATTGGAAACACCAGTTTTCAACTTTGGTCCCCATCACAAACACCATTCCCCAGCCACCAACTCCATGGCAACTGTCCAAAACTGAACCATTTAATTTGCAATCTCAGTATCAGAATCGACTTTGAGATGAACTTTCAAGCTCACTGTTAATTTCTGATGCAGGGTCCTTAACCTGAAATAGTGACTTTAAAAAGTAGGCACCAGGA
>JARFYF010000112.1:71195602-71212460 GCA_030265395.1 Rhina ancylostomus | reverse complement strand
CTTTAAATGGGAGAGGGAGAATCTAGTGGCCATGGTTCATGCAGGCACTAACGACAGAGGTAGGATCAAGGAGGTTCTGCTGGGAATTACAAGCTTGGGGCAAAATTGAAAAGCAGAACCACAAGGGTGATAATCACAGGTTACCTATGACATATGCAAATTGGCAAAGGTCAAATAGAATGAGGGACAAATAAGTGGGTCGAATTTTTGTGAAGGAGAAATGAGCTCCCATTCATGGGACACTGGCACCAGTATGAGAAAGGGAGAAAATGGTTTCATTGGGATAGGCTGCACTTGAACAGTGCTGGAACCAGTGGCTTAGTGAATCGCATAACTGGGATTGTAGATAGCTTGAAACTAACTGAGAGTGGGAGGGCTCCATTAAAAGGGTTAAAAATTAGGATGAAATGGAAGAGCAGTGGCACAGGATGGAGAGGGGGAAAACTGGCAGTCATATTATGACAGGGCAGATGACGGAAAAAAAATGCAAAACAGAGCAAATCCAGAGTTGTACATAACTTAAAAAACAAAGCTTCACTTTCTCTATTTGAATGCAATTAGATGGATGAGAGTTGGAATAAATGGGTCCTTTACAGACTGGAAGGAGGTAACTAGTGCAATACTGCAGGGATCAGTTCTTGGCCTGTTCACATTAATGATCTGGAAGGTAGAGTAATGCAAGGTTTGCCTTTCTACCGATATGAAAATAGGTGGAAGTGCATGCTGTGATAAGGATACTGTGATTTTGCAACTTGATATAGATATACTGAGCAAGTGGGCAGAAGACTGTCAAATGGGAGTGTAAAGTGTAAAGTCATATGCATTGGTAAGAGAAATCAAAAGGGAGATTATCAAAGAGACTGCTTATGAGCAGATGGATTTAAGTTTCAGTGCATGAATCTCAAAAAGCGAGCAGGCAGGTCCAACAAGTTGTTATGAAGGCAAATAACATTTTGGCCTTATTAAAAGGAGACTGGAATTTAAAAACAGGAGAGGTTTTGTTGCAATTGTACAGGGCATTGGAAAAAAACCTCACCTGATATACTGCATACAGTTTGGTCTCCTTACCAATACAGTAACACTGGGGGCATGACAAAGGAAATTCACCAGGCTAGTTCCTGAGATGAGCGGGTTGTCCCACACAGAGATACGAATTATTTTGGGCATGCATTACTGGGCATTTAGAAGAATGAGGGATGCCCTCATTCAAACATTATAAAATCACAAGGGGATTTGACAGGGTCAAGGATAGACTCTTTTCATTAGTGAGAGTCTTAAGAAAGGGGGCATAACTACAAGATAAGGGGCCAAACATTTAAAGATATATTGAAATTTATTCTTGCAGTGTGGTGAACCTCTGCAATTCTCAGCACCAGAATATGAATGCTGGATCATTAAAATATTTAAAAGTGGAAGGTTAATATTTTATAGATTGAAGAATTGGCAGTTATGAGGAACTGGCACAGAAGAGGGGGGTAAGGCCAGCATAGATCAACCATTAACACAGTAAATGGCAGGGCAAGCTTAGAAGGGTCTGATGGCTACGTTTTGCTCCTTTTTTGTGTTCTTGTATTAAAGTGACATATGGAAGAAAAATTATTGTCAATGCATGGAATTTCACAAATACAGAACCATTTACTAAATACAAGGCACCATCATTCTGGAATCATTTGAAATACAACAATACCAAACACAGCAGACACAAATTGCTCCCTTTCCAACTTACCTCCAGAGCCTTTCGATACAACCGCACAGCCTCCTCAATATTTCCCTGTTCCCTTTTGATGTTTGCCAAATTGTTGAGAGAGTCAGCATGGGTGGGACAGAGGCGGAGGGCAGTGTTGTAGCATTCTTCTGCCTCAGCAACCTACCACAGAAGAATACGTCAGCAAGTAATGGTTATGGGAATAGAGAATTCAAATAAAGAAAGCAATGAAAGAGCAAGTCGAAAAGCATTTTGTGATTATGTAGAGTCAACATGGTTTTTAATGAAAAAACTAAGCATCCCTTAATGCAACTATCAGAATACATAAAGGGGAGCCAGCAAAGAGCATCTTTGCATAACCAAAGGGAATTTAGTAAGATTCCACACAAGGTTGTTGTGCAATACAAGGGCTCATAGGATCATGATACCACATTCCTGATTAACAGACAAAGCAAAAGGAAAGATAAATGGATAAAATTTCAAACAAAATACTGAAATACTCAGCAAATCAGGGAACACCTGCAGAAAAAGCAGAGTCAACATTTCTGGGTAGCTGAATGCTTGTGTCCCTATTACAAAGGGTCTTTGACCTGTAATGTTAACTCCATTTCTCTTCTCACAGACGTTTCCTGATTTGCAGAGTAATTACAGCAATTTTTTTCCAAATATCCAGCATATGCAGTTTTTAAAAATTTATTTTAATATCAACTTAAAGTTGGAAAGTTATAACTAATAGGGTGCCTCAGCTATTTACCATCCACATTATTGACCTGTATGTTTGCTTATGATACATTAAGTGGAAGAGTAAGCTGCAAAGTCACAGAATCCACAAAAGATTCATAGACAAAGGGTTGCAAATGAAGAATAAAGGAAATGTGAAATTATCCACTTTGGTTGGAAGAACCAAGAAAAGTGCACCAGACCATATGTTGTGTTGACAGAAATTTGGGAATTTCTGCGTTTGTAATGCCAGCTCATCGAGGTATAGAAGCAAAGAAGTCTTATTCCAACTCGTGTCATGATTGCGGCCAGATCACACCTACAATATTTGGTCTCCTTAAGAAATGTTATACATTTCCCTTAGAAGGGGTGCAATAAAAGCTCACTGGGTTGATTCCTGAATGAAGGATTTGCTGTAGATTGGACAGAATGGATCCTAATAGAACTATGAGGCATCACTTCAGTCAAGTATTGAGAGTGTTTGCAAGGATGTTTGCTACTTTGTTTTGTGCAAGTGGGTGGGAGAGCATGGGGAGAGGTGACAGATCCCACAACTAAAGACCCAATTCCATGGTGTGGTTATTTAAGACTATGAACAGTGGTCTGTTCTCTCATAGGGACACAAATTTTTAAAATTTACTAGCCCAGGGGGCAAAAGACGCCAAACATATTCAAGGCTTCAACCAGTAGATTTTTGGAAATGAATTATTTGAATCAGATTAGCTGCAATCCTATTGAAAGAGAGAGCATTCTCTAATACGCATATGGAACTATACTCTGTGTAAATCCAAGACAATGTTTCACTATCCACACCCATTCCCTGAATGTATTTTTCCCTTTTGCTCACTGTCAGAGAACTTATCCAACCTACTTATTTCATATTAGATGGCAGTTGCCTTATCCCACCACATCACCCAGTAAGAACTCTAAATTCATAATACGAGGTAAAGAGTTGCTGAAAATTGTCTGTGTAACAGAGCCAACAACACCACACTTAAATGCTTACATTTCCCTTCTCCTTTAGTGCATTGGCAAGATTGCAGTAGGCATCTGGAAAGTGAGGCTGCAGCTCAATGGCTCTTCTATATGTATCAATAGCAAGGTCAATCAGTCCTTGTTCATAATAGACACATGCCAGGTTTCCATGGACAACTGCATGATTAGGACTTAGACTCAAAGCTCGCAAATATGCAGCCACAGCCCTAGTAAAGGAAAAAAGAACATAAACAACAGAACCTACAATGTTAGACACCTAATCTACTTTATAATTTAAACATTGTAGTGACATTGGTACATAAACTGAAGGATATACTGGATCAGAATTTGATAATCAACAACCAGCTGCCCACATTCACCACTGTGGTAAGAACAGTTGCACCTTTGTCAACCTAGTGCCCAACACCATTCAGAATCTCAATGCTCATGTCCTGCATAGTGGCAGTACCTTGCACAAACGTAATACTTTTAAACAAACAAACAGCTAAGAAATGCCAACCAGTTTAGTTGACAGTCAAACTATCAAAAGGTTTTCAAATTCTGAATGTTCCCAAAATTTAGAAACATCTATCTACACTTCTGGACAAAAGCATCAGAAGCATGGTTGCTAAATTTGCCAATGACACAATGATAGCCAGAAAAGCAAGTTGCAAAGAGAACACAAGCAGCCCAGAAAAAGGGATAAACAAATCGAGCGAGTGAGCAAAGATCTTGCATATGGGGTACAAAGAACAGTACAGCACAGGAACAAGACCTTCAGCCCACAATATCTGTGCCAATCATGATATCAATCTAACTAATCCCATCTGCCTGCACACGGTCTATATCACTCTATCCCCAGTCTGTCCATCTGTCAGTCAAAATGCCTCTTAAACATCACTATTCTATCTGCTTCCACCACCTCCCCTTGCAGTGCAATCCAGATACCTACCATTATGTTGAAAAATAAATTTGTCCCGCAAATTTTTTTTCTAAAAACTTTCCCCCTCTCACCTTAAACCTATGTCGTCTGATATTTGTCATTTCCACCTTGGGAAAAAGACCATCTACTATCTATGGCTCTCGTAATTTTATACACTTCTATCTGGTCGTCCCTTAGCCTCTGACACTCCAGAGTTTGTAAAACCTCTCCTTAAAGCTAGTACTCTCTAATCCAAGCAACATCCTGGCAAACCTCTTTTGCCTCCTTTCCAAAACCTTCACATCATTCCTGTAGTGTGCTGACCAGAACCAATGTTTTATACAGCTGAAACACAACTTTTATACTCAGTGCCCCAACCAATAAGGACACGCATGCCATATACCTTCTTTACCACCCTATGCACTTATATCACCACTTTCAGTGAGCTATGGACTTGCACCCCAGGATCTCTCTCAACGTCAATGCTTCCAAGGAAAGAGCCATTTACTGCATAGAAAAATATGAAGTTGCCCACTTTAGCAGGAAGAATAAAAATTAAACTTTCTAAATGATGAGACATTGCAGAGCTCTCAGATGCAGACACATCTGGGAGTCCTGGTATAGAATTTGATTCATGAAAGGTTGGTCTACAGATAAAAAGTAACTGAAAATCAAGAGAATGTTATCATTTACTGCCGGGTAACTGAATACAGGCAACCTCTGCGTTATAGCGGTTAGGATTATGGAAATTCACCTTTATAGCATTCACAAATAACTACCCAAAAATTTGATAGATGGAATAAAATTCGGTCTTACAGAATTTATGTGGGAAAAGTAAGTGCATAAGCAACAACAAATTCTATCAATTTTGGGGAGGCACAGTAGGGTAGCAGTTAACGCAATGCTATTACAGCGCCAGCGATCACGGTTCAATTCCTGTCGCTGTCTATAAGGAGGTTGTACATTCTCCCGTGACTGTGTGGGTTTCCTCCCACATTCTAAAGATGTACAGGTAGGTTAATTTGGGGTTTAAAATGGGCAGTACAGACTTGTTGGGCCAGAAGGGCCAGTTACCACGCTGTAAATAAGATAAAATTTATAATTTAAATTTATTTTTAGTCACTCAGTACTGTGGGGTTATAAGATGTGAATATGTCACCATATCGATTATGTTGGCAGTCACAGCCGAGTCCCTCCTTTGCCTCGTGCCCTCTAGTCTGAGGACATGTGAACAGACATCTCAGAGTACAGCAATGCTGCATTCTTCATCTGGGATGCATTTTTCTGTATTGTGAGGTGCTGCAGTAGCCATAGCCATCTCCTTAAAGTAATCCCTCAGACTCCACTCCAACACTTTAACCCATTACCCTCCTATACTACTCCTGTACCACCTTTCTCCCATGTATCCCAACTCTCAAATCCTACTTCTTTCCCTGATTCCCTACTTCCTAAACAGCTTCTTAATCCAGGATCCTTGTGCATCAGAGAAGATACCTCACAAATGAAGAGCTTTGTCCAGCCAGAGTCTATTGTTGGCCTCAGCTATTAAATAACAGTGGTGGGTCACTTCATTATCGCTGATAAAATGGCTTGATACAAGAGAAAGATGTCCCCACAGGAAAGTTATCTCCATATATAAACACAGGATTCTATTGGGGGAATTCAGATTACAGAAGACTACGATACAGAGGGTTTTCTAGGCATGCAACCCCTCCATAACATAGAGATTATCTGTACAGAAGCAAGGCTTTGGTAAGACTAAATCTGGAGTTTGTATACAGTACCAATCTACTGATTTAAAGGATATATACGCTATGGAAGCAGTCTATAGAAAGTTTACTAGACCAACACAAGGGCAAGTTGCCTTGAGGAAAGAACAAACCAGTTTGCATTTCAAAGCAGCATCCTTGAAAATGTTCAAAGGCAGAAGTGGATGGATTCTTTATAAGCAAGAGTAAAATGTCATCACAGGTTGATGGGAATATGGAGTTCACATTACAATCAGAGTGGCTTACTCCTGCAACTAATTTAACATAGCACAATACGAGCCCTTCGGCCCACAATGTTGTGCTGACCTATATAAAATTTATCCACATTCAATCTCTTCCCCTCTCTACTTCACCTCCCATAACCCTCTATTTTCCTTTCATCGATTTAATGGTCCTATTTAATGGTCTCTTAAATGACCCTATCATACCAGCCCCTGGCAGTGCATTTCAGGCACTCACCACTCAGTGTAAAAACAAAACCTACCTGACATCTCCCCCAAATTTTCCTCCATGCACCTTAAACAGGTGACTTCTAGTATTAGCCATTACTGCCCTGGGGAAGAGATGCTGGCTGTCCACTTTGTCTATTACTTCCATAATCTCATATACCTCTATCAAGCCACCTCTCATCCTCTGTCACTCCAAAGAGAAAAGCCCTAACTCACTCAACCTCTCCTCATAAGACATGTTCTCCAATCCAGGCAGCATCTTTGTAAATCTCATCTGCACCCTCTCCAAGCTTCCACATCCTTCCTATAATGTGGTGACCAGAACTGAACACAATATTCCAAGTGTGGGCTAACCAGAGTCTTATAGAGCTGTAACATTACCTCTCAGCTTTTGAACTCATACCCCGGCTAATGAAGGCCAGCACACCATACGCCTTCTTAACTGCCCTATCAACATGTGCGGCAACTTTGGAAGGATCAGTGGCCTTGGACACCAAGATCTCTCTGTTCCTCTCACTGCTAAGAATCCTGCCATTAACCATGTACTCTGCCTTTGAGTCTGTTCCTCCAAAGTGCATCACTTCACATTTCTCTGGACTGAATTCCATCTACCACTTCTCCGCCCAGCTCTGCATCCTATCTAAATCCCATTACAACCTATGACAACCCTCTTCACTGTCTACTACATCACCAACCTTCATGTCATCTGCAGACTTACTAACCCACCCTTCCACTTCTTCATCCAAGTCATTTATAAGCATCACAAAGAGCAGGGGTCCCAGAACAGATCCTACAGAACACAACTCATCACTGACCTCCAGGTCAAATACTTGCCTTCTACAATCACTCTCTGTCTTCTGAGGGCAAGCCAATTTTCCATGGATCCTATACCTCACAACTTTCTGGATGAGCCTACCATGGAAAACCTTGTCAAATGTCTTGCTAAAATCCATATAACACATCCACTGAATTACCTCCATCAATTTGTCGCTTCCTAAAAAAGCTATTAGGTTCATGAGGCATGCACTTCACAAAGCCATGTTGACTATCCCGAATAAGACTATGCTTCTCCAAGTGCTCATAAATCCTGTCCCTAAGAATCCTCTCCAGTAGTTTGCCCACCACTGATGTAAGACTCACTAATCTACAATTCCCAGGATTACCCCTTTTACCTTTCTTGAACAATGTTTACCATTCTCCAATACTACTCCTGTGGCCAGGGAGGACTCAAAAATCATCGTTAACACTCCAGCCATCTGTTCCCTCGTTTCCCCATAGTAAACTGGGGTATATCCTGTCCAACCCTGGGGACATACCTATCCTAATACTTTTTAGTAGCTCCAACAGTGCTTTTTTTTTAAGAAGACCTGGTCAGGCTCCAATACATCTGTTCTACACTAACCTCACATTCTTCTAAGTCCCTCTCCCTGGTGAACCCTTTTTCCTCCCCTTATCCCTGAGCTGTGCCACCCTCACTCTAGTCATCCTCTTATTCCTCACGTATGTGTAGAATGAACACCTTAGGGTTTTCCTTAGCCCTACTTGCCAAGGCCTTCATGTCCCCTTCTAGCTCTCCTAAGTCCTTCTTAAGCTCCTTCCTAGCCACCTTATAACTTTCAAGAGCCCTGTCTGATTGTGTTTCCTAAACTTTAAATATGCTTCCTTCTTCCTCGACTAAACCTTCCACCTCTCATTAACCATGGTTCCTTCATCCTGCCATCCTTTCCTCGTCTCAGCAGGACAAACCTATCTAGAACCCTATGTCAGTGGTCCCTAAACAACTTCCACATTTCTGCGGTGCATTTACCAGAGAACATCTGTTCCCAGTTGATGCTCTCAAGCTCCTGCCTAATACCATCGTAATTTGCCCCACCCCAATTACTTTCCCATAATGTTGGTTTCTATCCTTGTCCATGGCTATGTTGAAGGTCAAGGAGATGTGGTCACTATCCCCAAAATGCTCACCCACTGAGGTCTGTCACCTGACCAGGTTCATTGCCTGGTATCAGATCCAGCATGGCCCAATTTGTATGCTCTTTTATTGAACACAAATATTATAAGTGATTAAAGAATGAAAACCCAGCAATATCTAAAAATGGAATGATTTTTTAAAGAAAATACACACCCAATATTACCCATGCCCCTCCAAGTCTTTACTCCCCATTGGAGCAAATACACTCATCCCTGCATCAGATTTAACCTGGCTCAAAAACAGCAGGCAGAGCTAAGGAAATGCCATTAGTTTTCATTTCATCACTGGACGAGGCACCCAACTTTATAGGGCTGTTGAAGATGCAGACTAGGAGTTACCAGGCAAGCACAAAACCCAAACTTCATAGAAATACCAACTGCTCCTTCAAGAACTCTTGGCATTTTTCGGTAACTTTCTCTAAACCATTTCCAAGAGCATTGCACCAAGGTTTCTTGTTATACATAACGTTTGATTTACTTTTCTAATAAATTTGAACCATTCAATACCTGGATTCTTCTCTGCACTGTTCAATCTGAAATTCTACATACAGTAAAACTCTGGTTATCTGTTATTTAATTGTCCTTAAACCTGATGTTTCAGCTTCTGACTCACCCTTTAAAACTGCAGGAGGTTCCAGGGTCTCGCTCACTGCTGGTCAGAGAATAATCTTGTTCATCATGTTAATGATGCTAAGCATCATATAATGCAGGCTAACAGAGTCAGAGTCCAGAAACAGGCCCTATGGCCCATCACACTCATGCTGACCTTTTAGCCCATCTACACTAATTGCATTTGCCTGCATTTGGGCCATATCCTTCTATGCCTTGCCCACTTAAGTATCTGTCTAAATGCCACTTAAACATAGTAATTGTATCCGATTCCACAACCACTTCTCACAGCACATTCCAGACGTCTGTTACAAAACTTACCCATCAGACCCTCTTTAAAAATCCTTCCTCTCACCCTAGAACTCTCTCGTTTTTGATATCACAACCATGGGAGAAAGATTTTGATCATCTACCCCACTTGTGCCTCTTAATCTACACTTATCAGGTTATCCCTCAGCCACCTTTCCTCAAGGGAAAACAAGCTCAGCCTATCCAATCTCTCCCCATAACTAAAGTCTGACAATTCAGGCAACACCCCCACGAATCTTCTATGCATTCTCTTCAACACAATCACATTTTCCTATAGTCCAGTGACCAGAACTGCACACAATACTCCAAGTGCAGTCTAACGAGTATTTTGTAATAATGCACCATGTCCCAACTCTTGTATTTTATGTCCCAACCTATGGAGGCAAGCATGTCATTATATGCCTACTTTTACCACCCGACTGACATGCGTTTCCACTTTCTGGAAACTATTGACCTAGTCATTAATGTTCCTTGGTGCCCTACCATTTATAATGTATATGCTACCCCAATTTGACTTACTAAAATGATTCACCTCACACTTATCAGGATTAATTTCCATCTGCCAATAATCCACCCAACTTTTCAACTGATCTATATTCTGCTGTAGCCGCAGACAACTTCCTTGCCATCAACACCACCACCAACTTTGGTATCAAACTTCATGCAATTATACCTCTTACATTCACATCCAAGTCATTAATATGTCATAAACAGCAAAGGTCCCAACACTGATCCCTGGTGGTATACACCACTAGTCACAGGCTTCCAATCAGTACAACCTCCTTCTACCGCTATCCTGCCTTCTATTACCAAGCCAATTTTGGATTCAATTAACTAGTTCACCTTGGATCCCACGTGCCTTAACCTTCAGAATTCTACCATGCAGGACCTCGTCAAATGCCTTACTAAAGTCCATATCGACAAAACCTGTCTTCAATCATCTTGTACCTCCTCAAAATATTCAGTCAGATTAGCGATAAAAGATTTCCCCATCAAGGCCATGCTGGCTATCCTTAATCAGTCCTTACCACAATTTCTCTACCACTGACACAAGTGTCACTGGCCAAAAGTTACCTGGCACATCCCTGCTGTCTCTAAATAAAAGAACAATGTTAGTTATATTCTGGTCTTTTGGTACCTCACCTGTGGCTATTCCCATTGTATTCTGGGATAGATCTCATCTAGCTCTGGCGATTTATCCACCTGTATGCATTGGAAGACACCCAACAACTCCACCTTCTTAATATCTACATGCTCCAGACAATCAACGTATCTGTCCCTGAACTCTCTGTTCTCCACAGATAAAGATCAGAAGTATTCATTTAGGACCTTGCTCAAATCCCCTGGCTCCACACATAGATTACCCTTTCAGTCTCAAAGGGGACCCACTCTTTCCCTAATACACAAGCATTAAAGTCACTGAACCTAAATTTGAAGCTGGAAGTGTGGCTACAGGACTATCATGGCACAGACTTTCAAATAAAAACCTTAAATTTAAAAGATGGCAACTTCATATTGAAAACATGGAATCATTTTCATTTTTTTAAAAACTAATTGCAATGTATAGGTAGGGTGGTGAAAACAAGCTATGACTCTTAATTTCTGAGGCGCATAGAGCTAATAGCAAGGACAGATTAAAATTCAAAGATGGTAAACTATAAAATGGTCAGAAAAGGGGTAGTGGCCATCTTGTTACTCATTTTACAGGCAAACAAATGCATTTCAACCAGAATGATTAGCACTGCAAGACCTGCAATCAACAGGGCTGAAAGAATGAGTCTTAAATCAACACATGAAAAATAATTAATATTTGGCATTCCAAATAAAATGGGGAAGTTTATGTTACTATATTGCTTTTAAATAAAAGTAGCTAAACCCCTCCCAAATGACATTGACACTCAGTTTCAGGTAAACCTTTTGTGAAAACAGGTATTGACATGAAGGCTTCCAGTGCATTTCTAATATATTTTTCACTCATCCATTGGAAATGATAGGACTTGGATGGCAGGAAGAAAGAGTAAAATGACAAATGGCTGGATAAGAAGAGGAAAAATGCATATCTATTAAAGTACAAGTAACTTAAAAAAGGTCAATAGTTTTGTAGAATACCAACACAATAATATAAATAACCACAAGCAATCAATGCCTGCCATTACCTTCAGGTTAAAACTTATTTAAAATGTTGTCATTTATTTTCCCCCTCACCTATCAAAAATGCGTGCCTCTTTTAAGACATTTCCCAAGTTGATGTAAGCATCCAAGAAATTTGGATCCAAGGTAACAGCCTGGAATTTAATTGATAAACCCAAATGAATAAAGATTTCTGCAAGGATTCTGGTTACTCAAATGTTATGAAAAATATTTTGTTTTTAAACTTAAAATATAACAAATTTAATCCATTTTACTGAGGTAGAGCATGAAAACAGTATAACAATGACATCACATTTTGAAAACAATGAAATTCACAATTAAATCTTAAATTGCAAATTTATGATCTGCTCCTGTAGTCCAAACTACAAACTTCAGATGATACTTCAATGTGCGACAGATATTGGACCATAAAACAATCTGACAAACATCACTTACACCAATTAATGCACAAACTTTCCATGCTACTTATTGGACAGAAACAAAATAGTTACATTGAATTTGAACATGCATACAGCTCACAGATTGAACCTCAGTTCACTAAAGCAAAATGTAGAAAATCCCCAGTCACCCACTTTTACAAAGATCAAGAGCTTCACTGAATAATGATTTCAGCAACTAAAGGCAAATAATATTACAAGATTCAGCTTCAGCTGGACACTTTTCATTCATGAATATATTCATGTATCACACTTAGACATTTTAAAGACAGGGAATCAGACTGATTTGCACAAGGAAGTCAGAAGTGGTTTGTTCAGCTGTGCACTAAGTATGCACCTAGTCTAAACAGAGGGAGATCTTTAAGCATGGTGCCTGATGCTTTTTATATTGAAAGACACAATGTGCAGTGACAAGTTGCCGACTTTGTTCTGAACAGTGCAGTGAAGCTCAGCAATTTCATTACACCCAAAGCACAAACACATTTTGTTGCTATCTGGGAGGAAGTGGGTGAAGAACAATTTCTTATTGCCTTGGGAATTTGCCTTTATGACCTTGGGAATAATGCTTACCTAGTATTCAAAAGGCAAGGAACAAGCTCTGAAACACTTCCTTCCATCGAGCTTCTTACAAAGGCAATTCTATTCTCTGCATCTCCATCTGATCTAATCTCATGACAACACTTTCTGTACTAGTGTTCAGATAGGTCTTTTGTTCCCTTCAGAGGATTACCCACCACCACAGATGACACCACCTTTACCCATTTCCTGCACTTCTGCTCACCCCTTCTTCCCAGAAACAGGATAAGATTTCCCTTACTCACCGTACACACAAGGTTCAACTTCAAACACTTCCAATACAAATCACATCAGCAAGCACACCAAAGCTTCAAGCTCTTTTGAGACATTAGTTATTTCCCCAGTTCCAACAGTATTGCTTCTCACAGCATGTTCCAATGGAAGAAATAGGAACAAAACTACCTTCTGCCTCCTTTTTCAACCAGAGACAACCAAACTTGCAGTTTTGGTCACTTAATCTCTTCTGTTTTGCATGATAATCCCCATTCCATACGCCCTTTGCACACCCACAGACTTTTTTCAACATTATAAACCTATTAACTCTCCACTATTCCCAATTCTGATGAAAAACTATCAACTCAAAATACTGTCTCTCTCTCCAAAGATGCTGCTTGATCTGCAAATTTGTCTTTTTTTGCTCATCTAACTCGACTCACCTAATCCAGATATAAGATGATGTTACTCAAGTCCAAATGCCTATGCCCACCTCTTCATGGGATATGCATGGAACATCCGTACTTTAAGTCCTCTTCAATTTTTCTTCTTTCCTCTCCAATAAATCAGTAAAGTAACACTACCCTGGACCTTTTTTGTTTACCCCCCTCTCCATTTTGCACTAGTGTCATTTTGTTTATTTTGGTGTTTCCTTTGCACACATCCAAATTATGTATAATTTAAATTTGTTAACTTATGTTTGCCCTTGTCCTGTAATGCACTGTGCTGCTGCAAGAAACCAATTTTAATGGCACATATACCCTGTGCATGTATGCCCATGACAACAATAAACCTGAACTTCAGTGCAGTTTCACCACACCCCCTCCCCTCCCACCCAAACAAACTAGAAAATAATCGATGTGGACTGCATATTAAACAATGCCTCAACTTTAATATCCTCATCCTTATTTTCAAATCCTTCCATAGCTTTGAACTTCTACATTCCTATCAGCATTCTTCCAATTCTGGACTCTCAATCTTCCCCAAACTTAAAGATATGACTGTCAGCTGTATCTTTAGTGAGCCAGCTGTTAACTTTGGAATTCCCTCCCTCAACTCCCACCACCATGTCGTTTTAAAACGCTCTTAAATACATCTGATCATCAGTCTCAATGTCTCTAAAGTTTAATCTCAAATTTCTCGTACAGAGCTTCATAAGATGCTACCATAAATAAATACTAATTTGATCACTGAGAAGAGGAGGATAGAAGGGACAGGTATTCTTACCGAAGATAACCCAACTGTCCGATGTTTCCCCAATTATAAAAATTTTGCAAAATACAAATTTTAAGTCACACTTTCCAGATATGTGACAATTGTCAAAGTTACCATTCAATAGTGAAAAACTGTGATACGAGGAGTCTCTGCCAGAAGAGAAGCTATGTGATCAAACTGACCTACCCATCTGTGCTCATCTTTCAGTGAGATGCAAGCAGCTCAAAATGTGCTCTAACAGCTTCTTCACGGAGGGAAAACTTAAGAATGGTATGGCAAAGGGTAATCACTTACCTTTTCAAAGTGGTGTATAGCTAGCCAGATTTCTCCCTGGGCATTAAACACACACCCAAGATTACTCCAGGCAACAGCGAAGTTGGGTTGAGTTTCAATCGCTTTCAGGTAACAAGCCTTAATTAGTTTAATTGAAACAAGGGTAAGGGTGGGGAGGGGGGTACCAGAAAGATGGGACGGGAGATTTGTAACAAAGATTGAAAAGAGGGAAAACAACTTTATTAGCGTTCATTCTTAAACCAGACAAAAGTGAACCTGCAGCAAAGGCTAGCGCTGAATTCGCTCACTGGCCCCATGAGAGCATGCGCAAAAAAAAACCTCAACCCACATACAGCCAGCCATTTTTCAGTTATGTAGTGTTGAGTAATACATGGTTCTTCCACCTTGTTCCACAAATCAGATAGTGTAAGATAAAACTTCTGCACAGTCGCCCACAGAAATTAATCCTGAAATTTAACTGCCTGATTTCATCCCTGTTGCACCCAATAAATTTATGCAGCATTTTTGAGAAGATATTATCTTTTACAAATTTTAGCACTTTGACCAACCTAAACTTCACTGAAAGTACTATTTATTTTACGAAGGATTTTAAACTGTTTAGATTACTCACATTAATAATAAAGTCTGAGGTAGCTAAAACAAAGGTTTTGCCAGTATCTGTAAAATGAAGTCCACAACCTCAAATGACAGTGCAGGATGAGGATAAAAGGTCCCTGTAATGCAAAGCGCTCTTGCCAATGCGCCATGCACGGCTCTGCAACAAGTTGCAGCGGCGACACCAGCAGTTCGCAGGCGCATATTTGGAAAAAAAATTAATTAAAAAAAGAAAATGCAGCACAGCGCACCGCATGCGCATGCGCAAAACTGCAGAAAGGTAAATAGCCAACTGAGATTTTACCATAGGTAGTCCGCAGCACCTCCTACCTCCAGCACAGCAACAAAGGAATCACGAGATACAGGTGCTAACTTGCCCAGGCTGCGGGTGGACTGCACAACTCCAATTTTATTGAACCCAAGAATAAATAAATCAACATGAAATCCAAATATTAAAACTAAACATCACCATTTCAAGAACATTAAAATAAAACTTGAGCTAGCTCATAGAAGAAATAGAAAATTAAAACAAAAAGTACACCACTTCATTTTGGCAGCTGTTCAAGGCCACACTGCAGACATGATTCTATTGATTCTCATCAGGATTAACTGGGGCCAGAGACAACCTGGACATCTCATTCAGAACTATCTAAGGTAAACTCTCAGCCAGCCATCCACTGAATAACGCTAGCGCACGCAGGCGCATCGCCGCGCAGCCTATGCGTCACTGCAGGCTCACAGCGCATGATCAGTAGAGCAGAACGCTGCAAACCAAACAAAGAGGAAAGAAATTAACAAAATCAGTAGTTAGAAGCATTACTGGTATTTTTGTAGAGCTATTGCCAATTTTACTTTTTAACTAGTTTTCTCTAAGACAGTGGCTACTTTAAAAACATGTATCAAGTTGAAAATTCTTTCTTCCAAATTACAATTTTTTCCCATTTTATAAAAGTAAATATAAAATACTTAATTATTTAGACACTTTTTGGAAGCCACGAGACAGAAGAACTCAGGCATGGAGGCAAATTGTTTGTGGCAGTGCTACAAACCCGTTACCATTATTTCATCTCATTTTCAAGGTAGTCGATGGTGGGAAGAGCAGACGGTGTCACCCCTAGATCCAGGCCTCGAGCTCCGGTCAGCGAGGCACCTACAGGGGAGAGCTTTCACCCGCCTGAAACCTTCTATGTATAATATCAATCATGAAAACGAAAAAGACAAATAAGAAAGACAAAATAGTTAGTAAAGAATCCAACAACATATTCCTGGATTTGTTCTAAAATGCAATCTTCTGAAAGAAAAGAAACAGATGCAATTTCACATTTATACTCAAATGTAGTCCAAGTATTCAGATTCAGTTTATGCATGCGAAGTGCTGCAATATACAACTGCATCTGACAATGACATTATCACAGCACCAACTTTGTGAAACATGATAGAGGAGTCAGATAATTTCTGGTCACCCAACAAAAATACAGCAAATTAAAAAAAAAGTGGTTTCACCTCTTCCCTTTAAAGAGCATAAATAAATTTTGCCTAACCAAATTGTAAACACACCGAGACAGGAGGGTCCAGGTGGGTTATGTGTAGACCCCTTTATGTGCCAGACAGCCTCAAATTCAAGGAAGAAAGGGCCTTCATACATTACAACAGTTAATTCTAATTTAGAACCCAGCTACTCTGTGATTCTGCTGGTTTTGTCTTTTAAATGTACCGATCAGACCTTGAAATTAAATCTCATTTTATACTTCATCGAACAAAACTGCTAACTATCACCTTCCACCGCTGAAATAAAGAAGTCAGCATCCAGGAGCAAGCGCAGTCTCACTTTATACAGATTGAAGCTGCAGTGGAATGCACTGAATGTTAGCTCTCCATTCAACGGCCTGTGGGCTGAAATTCTCTTTACCCCAATAATCTTTCACCCTCAGTACACCCCCCCGCCCGCG
>JARFYF010000112.1:71032470-71045048 GCA_030265395.1 Rhina ancylostomus | reverse complement strand
GATGCAGGCTGACCTTGCTGAGTGTTTCCAGCGGTGTCTGTTTTTATTGTACAAAATTGATCACGTTGGTGATGATCCCTGAGTACCTATCAAATTCCCTTGTACTTATTCCAAACTTTCCATTCTGTCTAGCTGAGTTATACAATAAGACAAAACAGAAAACACCATGCCCTTTGAATAGCTTAAGATATAGATGAAAGACATCTAAGAGCCTAAAAAGATAACATTGTTAATTTGTACAATTAGTCCTGAGAAGCAAAACAACAGAAGGCAGGGAAAGTTCTAATCAAATTGTACCACGATTTGATTAAACCGTGAACACTGTTTGTTTCTGGTTGCTAGAAAACAAGGAAACATTCAGGCAAAGAGAAAGACATGGAATGCTTGGGCTTTCTGGCCTGGAAGTAGGCATCAGAGAGTAGATTCAAAGATCTACAGAATGGTTAAGAACAGAGAAAGGGTTTGGGGAGTATTATTTTATATTAAAATGTGGATGTGATTAAAAAAAGGAAATGCCTTGGAGTGGTGAAAACACAGAATGAACTTTTAGTTGAAGAAATGAAGACAAATACCCTGGAATTATTTAACAATTAGATCCTGTTGCAGGACTATAGGTTTCTTTTTCTGGATCAATCCGATAGAAAAGCAGAAACACTTCCTTCAGTCATTATTAATTGGTATATTGAATTTTTAACCACTTTTTGCAGGTTCCCTGTGTCCACAAATGCTTCTTTTCCTTTGGAATGGTGGTGAATATTATTCTGCCCTACAGATGCACGTAGCCATAAGTTTAAAATCAAATTTACTTACATTCAAAAATACATGGAAACACTTAAGATTAATATTACAGAAAGTACAACATTTAAACTAATATTGATTGAATCAATCCATGAGAATAAAATTGTTCTGAGTCTTGATATCTGCTAGAGTTCTTGAAGGCAACATTCTCTCAGAGACCTTTACAGGAAACTGTATGAGAATAATGTCAGTATTCAATAATTGGAGTTTATATTTGAAATTAGGACTATTGATGACTGACTAAAGCTGTACTTCTGAGAAAAACTTAACCTTTAAAGTCTTGAACAGCAGAAAAGCACATGGAACTTGCATTGCAGTGAATGATGTTGATTTCCTGTAAACATTTTTCTTTTGTCTTCCATGTCACATCTCTTCGTGCACATGCATTAACAATATAATCAAAGAGTACCAAGCATTAAACAAATTTTAAAATTCATTTGATATCAAGGACTGTTGACACAATCATAGGAAATACACAAGAGATGGGTATCTTCTGTAACAACCATATTATTTATACAACCTGTTTGTTTATTTGTGACCTCTGGTACACTTACAAAAGATGCAGCCAACCAGAGATAGTATTTAAAACACAACTCTTCTGTCTGTTTATAGTGTTAAAAAATACAGAAATTTTTGACATAACAATAACTATAATGTCAATCATCAATGGGATCAAAGCCAATGACTACTATTACTATAACAAATGTGAGTGTGTACTGGTGCTATGTTGCCTCCCAAGATTGAGAGTTCAAATGTGGTAATTTGTGGGTTAGTATCTGATAATGGCCATTAAAGATTTGAGATTAACATTAAAATTTGAACTGAAAATCATGCCTCATCTGACCTATACACGGATAGTACGTGTTTACTCTTAATGGTCCCAGCATAACCACAATTCAAAATCAAAATAAGGTGGAGCTTTAAAATTCCATTCCTGACCAGAAGTGGACCAGAATCAGTGGTCAGACTGCTGATTATCACAAAGTCCAAAACTTATAATTACACCAAAACTTATCTAACTGCCATGCTGCTGATTTTAATGCCAGAATTGAATTTGTATTAAATATTTATTTAATTTTGTGTTAAGATCTTTACCCAGCTTTACCTGTAGGAATGAAGTCATTTGTGCTTCAAGCTCTGGATCTTCATGCAAATTTGTCTGCAGAGAATCAAGTCTTTCCTCCAGTTTATTCAGCTCCTCTGTCAACCCATCTTCAGATAACCTTGGATATTGAAGAATGAGAAGTTAGCAAATGCTGGTTCTTCTCAATTTTACACTTGTAATTTTGGAATTCTTCTGTCAATGCATTAAGGTTTATTGAAATCTTATTTTGCCTCCATCACTCAAAGAAATTATGTAATGTTCACACCATATTATACACTTGACTAAAATTCAATCAGATTACCTCTTAAATAGAAGCCACAAAATGTGGTTGGTTTTCAATGTTTGTTACTAATAACTATTAACTGTTGAACTTGATGGTGATTGCTTCCACTATCAACCAATGAAGTCTCAGATTAAGTTATCCTCTCTACTCCCTTGTCCTATAAATAGTAGAGTTCAACCCATTTGTAGGTTGAAATTCTCAGTCATCATCTAGGAATAACTTTTCCTCTGCTTTTCTTTCCATTGTATGACCCACTGAGAAAATGACAGGACCTTTTTAGTATGAAAATGTTATTCTAGTATGAATGGAACATCTGGATAACAAAGACACCTATGTCAGACTCCTATTTATTGACTATAGCTCCGTCTTCAATACCATAATTCCAAACAAACTAACCTCCAAACTTCTGGACTGATGACTCAGCACCTTCCACTGCAACTGGATCTTTGACTTCCTGATCAACAGACTGCAGTCAGTAAGGATAGGTAGCAACACCTCTACCACGATTATCCTGAACACTGGTGCCCCACAATGCTGTGTCCTCAGCCCCTTACTTTAGTCCCTAATCATTAACGATTATGTGGCCAGATTCTGCTCTAACTTTATTGGAAGTTCACAGATGACACCAATGTCATAGGCCACATCTCAAAGGATGATGAGATGGAGTACAGGAAGGAGATAGAGAGCCCAGTGGCATGGTGTCAAAATAACAACCTTTCCCTTAATATCAACAAAATAAAAGAGCTGGTCGTTGACTTCAGGAAGAGGGGTGGAGTACACACCCTGGGCAGTATTAATGGTGCTGAGGTGGCAATAGTCGAGAGCTTCAGGTTCCCAGATGTAAATATCACCAACAGCTTGTCCTGGTCCAACCATATAGACACTATGGCCAACAAAGCACAGCAGCACCTCTGCTTCCTCAGAAGGCCAAGGAAATGTTGCATGTCCCCAATGACTCTATCGATTTTTATAGATGCACCATTGACTTTGTCTACACTTCTTGCTGCCTTGGGAAAGCAGCCAACATAATCAAGGACCGATCACACCCTGGACAGTCTCTCTTCTTCTCCCACCTTCCATCAGGCAAAAAATACAAAAGTTTGAAAACATGAACCAACAGGCTCAAGGACAATTTCTGTCCTGCTGTTATAAGACTCTTGCACGGACCTCTTTTATGAAAAAGATGAACTCTTGATCTCTCAGTCAACCTCATCATGGACCTTGCACCTTATTGTCTACACCTGCACTGCACTTTCTCTGTAACTGTAACACAATATTCTGCATTCTGTTATTGCTTTTCCTTTTGTGCTACCTCAATGCACATGTTTGGAATGATCTGTCTGGATGGCATGCAAAACAAAGCTTTTCACTGTGTCTCAGTATATGTGACAATGATAAGCCAATTAGCAGTGTATAACTTCACAAAAAGGTGCCAGTGATTAGATATGTGTTAATATTTATTAATGGTTCCCAATCCAGAACGTATAATATCTAAAAGCCCATAGATCTAGCTGTAAAATCTATTATTCTGGGAGCAAATTGCCCAACAAAATTTGACAGAACTCTTTTTGTTGGCAGATTATTGAAAATCTTTATGACAAAATAAGAACAATATAATGTTACACTATAGCCTTCAAAGTGTCCACATGGATAGGATAGAGGAGCAGAGAAGAAAGATGATAAAAGGTTTCAGGATAAAATCCAACAGAATTTTACTAAGATGTTTGATTTTTGATGTGATCATTTAAAATGTGGTCATGTATTACATGCATTAGATAAGTACATGGATAGGCAAGGTTTAGAAGGATGTGGGCCAAACATGGGCAAATGGGACTTGCTTAGATGGGCACCTTGTTCAGCATGAATGAGTTGGGCCAAAGGGCCAATTTCCATGCTGTATTATTCTATGACTCTCTATGAGAAGGACTTGACAAAGCTGTAAGAAATCCTGATATAAGGCTATAGCCACGTGAAGAGCAGCACAAATGTACAAGCATGAATTTAACTGTATTTGAATCAATGCTAGATAAATGCCAATGATTTCTTACTGCAAAGCAGGTGTACAGAACATTTGTGGACAAAGAGAATTAGAGGTATGAAGAAATGTTAGTGTTCATTTGTTGTCAGATTTGTAAGGTTGTGAATTCTGACTTGACTATTGCACATTAATGGTGGTGCAGTCTAAAGCAGGGCCATCAGAAAGGAGTTTCATCCTACCTAGCAGCTGCACCAATGTGTTCCAGTTTATCTGGGAAGGAGAGAAGGTTTTTGTCTTTTTTTCCTGCTTCCTGTTAAAGAAAGAAATGTTCATTCTTACAAATGAGCTGCAATAGAGTTCTGACATGAAGAGACTCAAATTCACCAGAGTGAGGAATTTCACTCCAAACCACAGAAATTCAAAAAAGTCCCACATTTGCATATATAATTTTTGTGATGAATTTAAATAGCAAATTTCAAACTTCAACCCCAGGAATTCAATGCACTTCAGTGTCTACCAACTTGAATTTTGTCCTGTAAAATGACTCATGTGATGTGGACTTCATCACAATGATTCTAAGTAAAGATATATTGGATTATTTTAGGTTTGGAGCTGACTTATTTACGCGAAGTGAAGAGGAAAGCCTGAAGTGAGAAATAAACTGCAACAGCTAAAAATGAAAGCAAAACCTGGAGTGTATGAAGGTCAGAAAATAGGCCAACTTTACATTTAAAGTTTGTTGTCCATACTGCATGCTTAAATGCTTACTTTTAGATAGCATGATAGGCAATGATGCAATTGCCTCATTTACGCAATGATGGAAGCCAAAGAACCATATCACCATATATACTTATAGCAGAGCTACTAAAGTTTCTCTTTCATGTTCATGTCTTAACTTCCCATTCTGATAAATAAAACTATCAGTTCAGATGCCATTGAGAAGTTAATTGAAATTATTCTCTCAAAAGGAGAATTTAAATCTCAAGTAAAATGGTGTGTATGACTGTAAAGTAGCCACAATACTTCCCAAGGATTGAAAATGTTCTAATGAGAAAATAACACATAAAATTAAAGGATATTATTTTTGGAACCACAATTTTACCTGGAGCTGCCAAAAGAAGAAAAACTTCCTAAGTGCCCAGAAATGTAAAGGCAGCAGAAAAATTATTTATGATAGAAAACATTCCGCAACAACAGAGGCGAGACTTTGGTTAACATTTCTTCAGGACCTGAAAGATCCTGTTAAAAGCTAATTTAGGCCAATCACATGTTTTCTATCAGTTTGAGTTAGAAGTAGATGTCATAAGTGTTACCATAAATTATATTTTTAAATGCATTTAGAAAATACATTGTTAAATGTTTCTAATATAACCTACCAATAACTTTATTTATACACTCAACTCTCATTATCTATAAGGGAAAGGGACACACACTTCACATGGATAACAAATTTGTGGATAACTCTTATGTACTAATGCATCCCCCAAATAAACAAAAATGTCTATATTGAAATATGTCTATTTCAAAAGCATTAAAATGCATTAATAAACACCTTCAACATACACCTTTAATCTTGTGTGCCACATAATCCTGAGGGGAATGATGTAGTGCTCAGCCACTTGTCATACAGTGGTGATGTGGAGGGAGTTGCTGGTTGTTCTTCTGTGTCAACAGCAGTTGACCTAGGAGATGGAGGCTGGGAGAGAGACAAGGCTGGGAGCAACATGGTGGCAGGGAAGAGGCACAGGACTGTGATTCTTTTGCTAGCTTTGCAGCTGGCTTGGCTTTAATAAAGAACTCTCACAGGCAGAGAAATATATCTATGTGCACTTTCACTCTTTTGGAGGCATTTCAAATCTTTTTGGTGAAGCTCAAAGCCTCTGAAAATTTTTGAGTTGAGATCTGGGATTGACCTTGTGAGTTTGCAGATCCACAGACAGTGAATCAACAGATAATGAGGACATTGTGTATAAACATTTACAGATTAGAAACTTGTAGCATTTTGACAAACTGAATATTTTATATAAATTATTTAGTAAGATTCATTTGAAAATATTTCATTGCATTTATACTCCATGTAACTTCATTGAAGACTTATTCTGCCAATGCTGCCACTGTTGGGACTTGTACTCACAACCTCCTGACTTGGAATCGAGAATGTTTCTATTGAGTTGCTGGCACGATCATGAAGCACTTGCTACTGTGTTACATCCAAACAATCAATTGCAGTAAACCCACTAAATTCAACATTTTGTCAAAGCATTACTTTCTTTCCTGATGCTAAAACAAGGAATATTTTATTTTTTTTAATGCATTTCCATTTCCAAGCCAAGGACAAAACAACTGACATTACAGAAGGAACTTAAGGCTTTGTTTATCTTTAGAACACTCACCATGGCCACAAAGTGCATTAGGTTCATGCCAGGTTTATTTGCTTTTATGTCAGCGAGTTTCAATAATGATGCAATGCGAAATCCTGCAGCATTTCCTGAATATCCTCCCTGCAAATGGAATAATGACATTGGGTAAATGTGAATGGTGACAAAAACTGTGTGATTTGCTTTTGTAATTAGAATAATTGCAACACACTAGTACCTCACTTCACACTATCATCAGGATACTAATTTCTAATAGCACTATTGATCCTCCAGCCTGAACAGTCACAGGTATGTACCCCTGCACCCCACCTCCCCCAGTACTTGAATAAATGGAATGTAATGCACATCCCTCTCCAGGCACTCCCAACAGTTAGTGGAGAGCAGAGCAGACCATCAGGCTGGTGTTGGGTGGGCCGGGGCAAGCAGTGGGACTGCTCCATCTGAGATGTGGGGCTCAGGGCTGCACTCTGTCCACACAGTGAGTGTAGGATTTTATTGGGGACTTGCAGCCCAGTGATCACCATTGAGTTTGTTATCATACCCGTCAGGAGGTGATGAGAGTGACTGTAGGATCTGGGCAGTCTGTCAACATATGGAGCAGTCACTCCCAGCAATGGCCTTACTTACCGGGCTGACCAGCATGCAACCTTGAGTTCATCTTAGTGCTGAGTGGTCACGCGGCTCTCTCCAGCCAGCCCAAGACCAGCCATTACATGCAGCCTCTCGACACTGAGCCATGAGTGATTCATTATTGAACTCATGCTAGGTTCCCAGCACCGCAGCACTGCCTCTATACATAATGCTCTCTATATATAATGCTATAATGCTGATTCCATTAGTGCTATCATTCTGGGAACACATCTTCAGTGCTAAGTGAGGGACCACTGTGGTTGTTTAGTACTATGGTATGTAAAATGGTTATACTATTAGGGTAGCAAACAGGAAGGCTGAACATGATTGACAACAGCATGATCAGCAGCCAAACCTCCTCAGTGCATTAGAAGCTGAGTGTAGATTTTATTTTCAACAGATCAATACACACTCTGCTCAATATTCCTTTACATCACTCCAATGGAGCTAAAAATAGGGTGGGGTGACTGAATCACAGCCACTAACTCATTTCCTTCATGAAAAAACAAAGACCCTGAGTTCCAGTCACCAATGATTTCAATTCTCCATCCCACTCCTGCTTTGACCTCTCTGTCTTTGGTCTCCTATGTTGCTCCAAGATGTCCAAGGCAAGCTTGACGAACAGCACCTCATCTTTTGTCTAGGTACTTTGCAGCCCTCAGGACTTAATGTGGAATTTACCAATTTCAGGCCACCACTCCCTTTTCACATGTGACTGTATCTTTCTGATTACATTTCTTTTTTTATATTTGTTGACTACAACTGCCAGTTTTAAAGTAGTCATATCTCGGCAACTTGAGTCTGCATCCAATCATAAACATCTCTTCTGTTTTCTCCATCCTTCCCCTCTCTGTAAATCAAAACACTCTTGTTTTCTCATTTTGACTGAAATGTTAACTCTGTTTCCCTCCCCACTGACTCTGCTCTGCACACTGAGTGCTTCCTGTTTTTGCTAGCAGTTGTGTAGTTGGCGAGCATGAACACCTGATCAAAGGTTGTTGAAACAGTATGCTCATATCATTTTCTCCTTGTCATATCCCACTTTGTCCTTCATCTCACAATCTCTGTCTCTGTTCAGGGTACAGATGATTTAAGCACACTTCCTTTGCTTAGCAACATCATATGCATAATGTTGTACCTTCGGCTTCTGAGATATCTCACTTGAATCATATCAGAATGCTGAGAAGGAAGAAAGTGACAAAGAAGGTGTTCCATCCCTCTCAATCATTAACTCAGATATTGGCACTCCATGCTATAGTAAGGGATAGTTTAAAGACAGAATCCTAAGTAAGTCACCAAGCAGCTGGCACTCAGTTTCCAGAGAGCAAGGTCAGACACCAGTTCTCTACCGGCAACTCAACTTATAACAAAAACTGATCACCCTATAAATACAGACTGAAGGGTTGCACATTCAGATAGTTGTGCTACTTTCAGGCCTGCCCAAAAGTTGGTGTGAAATGTTTCAACCTTGCACATGGCTTTGAGAGGTGTCTGAAGCCCTTATTTTGCAGCAAGAAAGTGATGGTAACTTGCAAATCAACACTTGTGGACCCAACAATGCTGATGGCCATGGTCTCATGGCTCTTTGCCTTACTCAGACATTGGGTAGCTTCTCCCATATGCAGCACAGGGGGAAGCTACTCGATGTCTGAGTGTGATAAAGAAAGCTGAAATTATGGCGCTGGATTCCTATGTTTAAAGGAGCTTCATGGCACTCCAACAATCTGTCCTGCAACAGATTACCTAACTACCTCAGACTGCTCCAGGGAAGTGGCAGTGCCTCCCAAGCTTTTAAACTTCTGCTAATGTCATACACCCAGTAGTCTCATTGTTGCTCATCAACCAGCTATTCCACCTGCAACTTCCTACACTGCAAGACAGTAGTCATCCACCAGCCTGTCTGCAGACACTAAGGGAATGCTGCCAAGAAGTAGCTTGGCAGGCAAAAACACATGGAACCTGGGCATTATAGGTTTGCACTTGAGTAATTAGTCAGAGTTGATGTGATTTTTGGGTTTACTATTGATTGTTTGTATAAAATTCATCCTTTCATGATTTGTGACGAAGTAGATGCAGAAATGAGCTGAAATAAAATGATGATATTGAGGAAAATGGATCAGCCTCAAGGGCATGTGATCAGCAAATAAGAATCATCCTTCATTGATTGTGAAGTTGCTGAGGAGTCTTATTCCTGACCCAGTGCAATGCCTGTCATGAAGAACCTCCAACAATGGTGTTGGATGGGCAGCTTTGAAATTATGCCTCAGTTAGTAATAAGGATAAATGATTCCAAGTCACAACAGTCTGCAACTGGGAGGCCACTTTGCAAGGAGTAGGGAATCAAAATAATTCTTGCCCTTGTTTTTCAAGGTAGCAGGACCAGACTTTTCCTTGCGCTGTTTTGGAAGCCTTGACTAGTTGCTCACTTCCATTTGTGTGGAAAGCACACCTACCCCATTGTGTTAGTAATGGGCAACAGTAAATATGAAGGCAACACATGGGATGGGAAACAAGATGGCTACTTTGATCTGAATGCATTTGTGTTTCATCAGTGCATTTTGAGCTGCATTCTTTAAGGAAGAAGAGATGTGACCAAAGCTGTATTCATTGAAGCATTGAGGATATTCTTCAGCCAATGAATTCAGATTTGTATGTTTTAGAAATGCTTCCTGTCACAGAATTCAATAAACTCCCACAGCCACAATATTTTAGTATCTGTTTTAAATTAGTTTCAGGCCAGTTTTGGCACCAAGGACACTTAATTTGGATAAATGGGCAAAGGGAATCAAGAGATATGGGGTTGCTGCAGAAAAGTGGGGCTGAGATAATGGATCAGCTACAATGTTATTGGATGATGAATGGGCATGTGCCCAAGTGAACTATTTCTGCTTCTATTTCTGATGTTCTTCTGTAATTCCAATTGATTATCATAGGAAATTCTTGGACTACTCCTTTTCGGTCATTACCAGGCACTTTTAACTTACAACTTATCAACCTACATTGGCATGGTCTTGCTACATGCAGGCACAGATTGAGGATCCCAGTTCACTCAGTGATGTGGGATCGTTAGTCCACCCAGAGAGCACATCCCAAAGGAGCTTCCTATCATGAAGGTTTCTTCATCCTTCTCCTCCTCTGCAGTAATTGTTGCACATATTAATCCTTTTAAGTGCTAAATACCTTTTTGAAATTTAAATGTCGGTACACTGCCAAAATGCTTGTTTCTTTATCTAATTCTAATATGTATTTTTCTCTTTTTGTTACACTCTCATTATAGGAAGAATATGGTTTATACAAGACTCATAATCCAGTAGGCATCAAGGAAATGGGAGATCCTCCCTGGAGTGCAATACATGCACAATCTCAGCACCAAAATCAATGCTGGAGGGCACTAATAGTTTTCTGTATGTTCCAGTATCTGTGCCTCTTGCTCTAATTATGTAGACCTGCATCTGCAGGAGCCTACACAATACTGGGGATCCTTGGATTCAGGGGACAGTTCTTGTCCATCCTTGGAGCCAGACAACCACAGCAACCAGAAAGTGGTGGGTATTGTTGATTAACTGAAACTGAAGGACATATGTGAGTTTTCTAGTTGTACAGAGTCCACCGAAGGATCTTTTGGGGGTGGTCGTACTGTATTAGCAATTCTAGAAATTATAGGCCTTTCAAGACAGGTTAAGCTTCACATATCCATAAGGCCATATGGCTACTCTCTATCACTTCCATAATCTTCAAGCCCACTCTCTGGGCAAATCCAGATGCTTACACTGCCTGTTTCTCTCTACTCATGAGAAAATGAAATCCACTCTTCTTGTGTAGAGAAATTCCATCATGGTGCGAGTAGTCCTAAACTACAAACCATGAGACTTGGATTTTATTAATTCCTGATGCATGGAAAAATCTAGAGGCTGAGGGCTAATGTGATCCTCACCTCCACAGTTAGAGCAAGGCTCAGAACTGTGGCTGAAGCTGTGCCAGTCGCAGGTCGCAGATGTCAGTGACCACTTGTTTTGAAAATCTTAGCCTTCTGATATATTGCTCCCTTGTTAAGTAAAGTTTGGAGCATTGCTCCTTGTAGATTCTCATGGGAAAGGCTTTATGGTTGGAATTCTGATCCCCATCTCCTTTGGCTCCATCTGGCAAAAGCAGTGCTACATGATGGAATACCTAGGTCCACGTGTGATGAGCCATATGAAGGACTAGTTTAATCTCATTCCATATCTGCTGCATAATGCAGGAGAGGTAAGCATTAGTTATTGGCATCTTTCCATGTCTCCCGTCAGTACTCTTATAGCCTTCTTCTTATAAACTTGGGTTTCCTCACTCAGTAACAAACCAGTTGTATTTTTGCTGAGTAAATATTTACTTTCCCTGGAGCTACTTAAAGTAATTAACTGTTTTTAAAGTTGCAGTTCAGTGCTTGCTGAGAGTAGTTTTTATTAGGTGGCTATTGCGTGGCAGACGTAGCCTTGGTTTTACATACAAAACAACAAAAAAACCCAAAAATGTGAATATACAGGTAGTCTTTCTACTTTCCATTGTTAGGGTAACCAACAATTACTGTTCCATCATTGTCATCTCTAACATATACTTGATTTTCTTCATTTATGCATGCACTGAACCAAATGTCCCATGACCTTATGAGAGTGTCCCTACCAATCACATTTCTCAGTGAAACATACAGCAATTGAATCTTAATGCAGGCAATTTTTATAATTGCAGCAATTGAATCCTTTTGGAGGAGTGAAATTTGGTGTTATACCATAATGGTAATGTTATTAGGTTATTATCTAGAGACCAGTCATCTGCAGACATATTTGAATCTCACTTTGGAAATTTAGGAATTAAAATGCAGTTAAATACAATGAGCCTGGAATACAAGAGATTTCAAGATTTCAAGACTTCTTTATTTGTCATTGTATTGTTGCAGGACAACAACACAATGAAATTATGATGGCACTCCTTTGCCTATTAAAAACCAGAACAGTAAATTGATAAGAGCAATTATGACTATAAAATTAAACAAGCATTCTTACACAAATATAAAGTATAAAAGAAAATGAGGCAATGTGCAAATGAACCATAATAATAGTAATGATAATCAGCAGCTTATCAATATCAATATAGCAGCATAAATCATTAAATAACACCATGGTGAGTCCAGCCAGTGAAGGGAGGAAGACATGATATGTGTGTGTGTATGTGTGTATGGGGGTGTCAATTCATGTTCAACAATTTAACAGCTTTGGGAAAAAAACTGTGCTTCAGTCTTGTGGTGTGTGCATGTATTGTCCTGTATTGCCTGCCAGAGGGGAGAAGTTTAAATAGGTGGTGAGCAGGGTGAGCTGGTTCTCGGATGATGTTTGAAGCCCTGCTCCGACATCGGGCCTGATAGATATCCTC
>JARFYF010000112.1:70928699-70950671 GCA_030265395.1 Rhina ancylostomus | reverse complement strand
ACACTAAAGGATGCTAGACGTACAAAAATGCACCAGCACTCTGTGTCTGATGACTGTGGCATCCGTACGTTCATTTTAAGCTGTTTTTTATTGGAATCTCTTTTTAATGTGGGTCCAGTGTTGGTAATGTCTTTCTGTCTTTGTATCTCTTATTGTCTTTAATGTCACCAGCACCTTGATCTGTGGAGTGTGGTATTTCGCTCCCATGCATGCTGTAAGTGTATATGGAAGTGACAATAAAACTGATTCTGATTCTGGGAACAGAAAATGTTGGGTCTGTGGAGAGAAACGGATAATGTTTCAAATGGAGGAGCTGAGAAAAGTTGATGGTAAATTTCAAATTGTAGAGAAAGTTGTGGGGAGGGTATCAAGGTTTGTATGGACATTACAATGGATTGAATGATACAGGTGATGGTTCTGGTTAAAAGGGTGACAAAGGCAACAAATAATAAAAGATGGATGGGTGTGGTGTATGGGACATGCTAGGCTTTATGAAAGAAAATGCAAAATGATTCCAAAGCACAAGGAATTTTATACCTGAGGTGCTAGCTGAAATGATTGAAAGAGTAGTTTGTTAGAATGGATAGGTATTCTTTAATCTTAAGGCAAGACAACTTACTGTAGTATCATTTTTGATTCTGATTTAAATAAAATCCTTACAGAACAATGCTGTAAAATGTACTGCTGAGGAAGACCCTGGGTGGTGGTGATCATAATCAGTAGTAGTGACAGATTAGGTAGGATGATGACTTCTGGTTAGGTGGGTGAAATCATTTAGTCAGAGTGATGTGCTGGTAAATGCTGACATTTTTGGGTCTTGAATAGGGAGATGCGGATATGTATTTGGAGGATAATGGTGTCTTTACTAAAAATCAATGTTTGCATCTGTGGGGAGTGAAGCAGAGTTAATGTTTTAGGTCAATGGCTTTTCATCAGAACTGGAAAAGAGGGAAAATATGTTTTAAATTAGAAGGTAGCAGCACTGCGTGGTGAAGAAGGCATGTGGGATGCTTACTTTCATCAGCTGTGGCACTGAATGTAAGACCAAGGATGTCATTTTACAATTTTATAAAACATTGGTTAGTTCACATCTGGACTATTGTGTACAATTCTGGCCACACTATAAGAAAGGTGTTATTGTGCTGGAGAGGGTGCAGAGGAGATTCACCATGGCCTGGACTGGAGCATTTCATTAATGAGACTGAATAGGTTGGGTTTGTTTTTCTCTGCAGTGATAGAAGCAGAGGGTGGCCTAATAGATGTATGGAAATTATGAGGGGGATAGCGACGGATAGGGCAGATAGTAGGAATATTTTTGTTATGATGGGGGTGTCTAAAACGAGGTCGGTGAGGTTAAAGTGACACTCAGCTATGACTTTACTAAATGGTCGAGCAGGCATGAGGGGTGGCTTACTTGTGTTTCTATTTCTTATGAGCAATGCATTTTGGTTGTAGTACTTTAATTGTTTTTGATGTGGTAGAAGATTACAATGCCAGGAAACTGCACTTAAGGAACTGTAGTATTATGTTATAGCTGATGGATTGTGGTTCCCCAGTTCCCTTGTTTTCATATGGGTTGTCCTGATGTACCACATGTTTTAGCAGGTGGAACCTACAATTGGTTCCACCTGCATGATGCTTCTGAGTCAAGGAGTGGAAAAGTCAACTTGGTTTCTCATTCCTGATTCCCTCCCAAGATGTATGTTGTAAGTGTGCAGAGACTGAGTGAGATGGGATCAGGTTTAAGTGTGCACCAGAAATCACATTAATTGTACTTTTTATTTTGGTTCAGTGAAGGAGAAAAATCCACCGGAAGGAAATCTTCATCTGGAGACAATTGAAGGCATTGCTTTTGATAAGGGCTTGCCACCAGATGTGATTGAAGCACTTCTGGATGTGGCTATGAGTGCCAGACTAGGTAAACAATCTTAATGATGTACAAAATAAAATTTTAATGGGAAATAAAAAGCATGATATAGAAGAGTACATAGGAATTTGCTCTTCCTCTTTAAATATTAATTTAATGCTGTCATTGGAAACCTCCAATTGGGCTTGTTTTGTTAAATAACAAAGATTTAGATGACACCACCTACAGTGTACTTGAACAAACAGCAGTTCCAAATTGGACTTTTAGATGGTAAAGTGCAAAATATTTTCACACATTCTCACATTTTTCTCTTGCAACTAAATATTTTCATTTTGGTACTGAAGGCTTGATGATATGAATGTTTTCTTTTACAGTTGACAGGCTTAATACACGCATCTTGAAATGCCTTATTCCTGCCCTGGTAGTTCCTGAAAATGCAGTGATTAAAGCCATTTCCTGGATGTGTACAAGGAAACCTAGCATCAATATCCAGGTGGGTCAGAATTTATGTGCAGAACAGGGGACTGATGCCTGATTTTAAGACACAGTTGAAGTCCAGGCTTGCATCTGAACTACAGTGGATGCTTACTTTATAGTTCAGTGGATTTCATACGATTCCTTGAGAAATTTCATTTAGCTTACTTTTATATTTCAATTGTATTTTCAAACCATTACTCATTCATGTTTCCATTGATGATTGTTAGTTCGCAATGAGAAGCAAGAAAACAAATTAAACTTTTAGTTTTTCCCTGGAATTCAAAATAGTCCAGGTGATTTAGAACAGATTTGTAAGTGAACCAAATATGGAGAAGATTTCATATCAATTGTACTTGTTTTACTTTGGATAAGTTTTGTCGGAAGACAACCAGTCTTGGATGCAGAATATAAAGTCTCAGTTTTACCAAATTGTTTTTCAATGTATGTACAGAGGTTCAATTAAAAAAATATCATCGTGCAGGGCATCAAAGTTGTTCATCATATAGTAGTTGGTGTAATAGTGGGACTTTACCAGAGGGTTGATATGTATCCAGGCTTGTAGGGAAGACTACATGGAATTGACATACATGTTAAACGATGTTGATGAAATGTTTATTTTTCTGCTCTGCAGGTGCTATTTATCAAATGGCTATTAGCTGTGTTTGATCTGTTGAACTCAAAGAAAGATTTACATTCATTGTATGGCATAATTTTCTTCTACCTTCAGAATGACAAACTGGTAAGAAATACTTCAGAATAGGTAAATTATGTGCCATAATAGAATTGTTATTATGGAATGATGAGAAGGGAAAGTGGATCTGTAGCTTGGTAATGGGTGAAATGCTAAGTACAGTTACCTAAATGCAGAACCTTAATCTTAACTGTGGAACTTGCATTGTGGTGACTGGGCTTTCTTTACTGTAAAATGTCAATACTTCATGAAAGTCCATGACCTAAAATGCAGGATACCATGAAGAATAGAAAGAACTACAGTGTAGAAACACGTAGACGTTGTTTGTCCCCTCAAGTCTGAGGGAGTTTTGCTGATTTATACCTCAATTTCATTCATGCCCTGTTTTAACAGGAAAAGCTCTATGGCTCTCATCCACAAAGGAGCATCTTTTTCACTCTTGAAAATTTCCCTTGGCTTCATATGCTTAGTTTTGTGAATCCACCTTTTGTGTGGCGGGGGGGTGGGGTAGGGGGAGAGAAAAGTGCTTTCTAATTTAATTCCAAAATGGCCTTTCTGTAACATGAGAATGGCCTCCTTTTTGAATGTACTTTCTTTGTATCTAACCCCCTTAAATTCCTTTTAGTAGTTTAAACACCTCAGTTAAATTTCTCCTCAACTTTCTAATTGCAAGAGATATGATTAAATAAAGAGCCAGTTATAATTCTCTTTATTAAATGAAAAGCATATTCATGATGAAGCATTTTTGGAAGCACTGTAGTTTGCTTGTAATGTGCCATCTAATGGTTGAGAATGAACAAATTATCTGCAATCTATACTGGTACTTTAAAAAAAATACTTAGAACTAATGTTTTGAAGGTGTCTTAGGTTTAAAAAATGCTAGATTTTATCTTTTTAATATTTCTAAGAATTGTGAATTAAATGAGATTTTATTCTTTCCAGTGCCCCTACATATGTCACCTATTGTACTTGTTGACAAAAAAGGAAAATGGTAAGTATTGACCACAGCTGTACTGATTTGGCACAGTTGTATTTTACAGTGCTATGGTTATGTATCATAAATGCCATGGTGTTCAGTATCTTGAGAATCAAATTGCACTTGGAATTTGTTCAGTGTTCCAAGTTTAAAAATATCATTCCAATCAGTAGATTTGATCAATGCCACAATTCTTCATTGTACATGAGGGAGGTGTTCCAGCCAGTTTATTCAGTACAGATGTGAACTTTTCTTCTTGCCTGTTGCAGAATATAATTGGCTTTATGCTTTTGCTAAGCTTACAGCAAGGATATGTTTGACTAAGCCTATATTATTGGCTCAGACAACTATTATAATGACATATTTGGGGCCTTCATGCATATACAAAAATAAATTGACCAAACTTAAAATCCCATCGAGCAATGAGGAAGCTAAGTGGTTTGTACTGAATTTTTTTTAAGAAACTTGTCAGCATTTCCTTGAGTTCAAAGCTTAGTTGAAAAATAACAACCTTGGCTCCACCAAGTCAGGATTGATCTCTGAAAAAGCATTTGGAAATGACGTTGCTCAAATTGTTGTTGAAGTAAATTCATTCATCAGCCATTCAGAATGCTGGGATACAGGCAACCCCTGCGTTATGGCCGTTTCGGTTAAGGAAATTTGCCCTCATAGAATTCTCGTATCGCTACCCAAAAAATTGAGATAAGGAGTAAAATATGCTCTTACAGAATTTGTTGTGGGTGTGGGAGTAAATAAAGAAGCACAAATTTATTTTTCAACTTGTGTTTCTAATGCTTGTGCAGCTGACAAGGCTTTGCATTATAGGAAGTTGTGAAACTGGTTATTTTCTAGGAATGCAACTCTTTTCCCACCCCACCCCCCCTCCCCCTACCCGTAATGCAAGTATCGCTTGTATTTCTCTTTTTCTTATAATGGTCAAGCATTAGAGAATGTTTCTTCAAGGCAATGGATTGGCTCATTAAATCAACTAATTCATTGAATTTATAACATGTTGTGCAAAGAAATGGAAGGGATAAAGTAAAACCAGTTACATGTATAAAGAAATGCAAATTCACACAGTGCATGTCATAATATGAAGGGCAGGCACTGTGGTGTAGTGGTTAGTGTAACACTTTACAGCGCCAGCGACCCGGGTTCAATTCTGGCCACTGTCTGTAAGGAGCTTGTACTTTCTCCCCCTGTCTTTATGGGTTTCCTCCAGGTGATCTGGTTTCCTCCCACATTCCAAAGATGTACAGGTTGGGAAGTTTTGGGTTTACGATGTTGGTGCCGGAAGCGTGGTGACACTTGCAGGCTGCCCCCAGAACGCTATGCAAAAGATGCATTTCACTGTGTGTTTCGATGTACATGTGACTAATAAAGATATCGTATCTCTCTTACCTCTTTAATTGTAGCTCTGTGGTTGTAGTGAGACAAATGTGAGGCTGAGACACAAACAGGATAATGTAGTCTGAGCAGATTTTTTCAGAACTTGAGGCCAAGGGATCTGGAGATTTAACTTTCAGTATTTGAAGCTTCAGTGAAAAGGTGGGCATTGGGAATAGTGTGAACTTCAGGAAAACGAAGGGGAAGTAGGAATGTGGTGGGGATGGAGCTAATGATAGCCTGCAGAGTTTGGCCTTAAAAAGTCCTCTCTGCTACTGAGGCTTTGTAGTTAGGCAAGGGTGACTTGGTCAGTTACCAGAAAACAACAGATTGATACTCAGAACAGTCAGAGAGGGGTCATCTGGTCTGATGATGTGGTTGTCACCAGTAGGCAAATATAACTGGATCGTTGATGGACCAAACCACCTAGATGGCAAAGTATATGCAGTTAAGATTGTAATTGGTAGATATTGGCAATTTGAGTTGGCGTAATCCGTAAATTCAAGTAAAGGTCAATCATTACAGAATAAGAAATTCTGTTTTTTTTGTCTCTTATTAAAACCATAGGTTAGACTCTTGCACAGCTAGTGTTGTTGAGATAGCCAAGGTAGTCACATGACATTGCATTTAATCTTGGTTTATGGTTGTGGTTTGGTTGTGCTGCTTGAGAAAGCATGAGCCAATTTTGGATGATTTACTTTTGATAAACTCCTCAACCTTTTACATCTGTTTCTTCATGTTGCAAATTACAGCATGCAACTTGGCCATAAGTGTCAAGTGGCATGAAAATGCAATTGTAAAAGATCTGTAACACAGAAAAATATACAAAATGTTCCTAAGCAAAATATGAAACAAAAGGAAGAGTTTTTTTGGGGATGCCATGTTTTCATGAGACCATACGACGTAGGAGCAGAATTAGGTCATTCAGCCCTTCGAGTCTGCTCTGCCATTCAATTGTGGCTGATTTATTTTCCCTTCTTAACCCCATTCTCGTGCCTTGTCTGTGTAACCTTTGACACCCTTACTAATCAAAAACCTATCAACCTCCGCTTTAAATATAACTATACTCAATGACTTGGCCTCCACAGATATTTTCATCTCATACCTTGTGCTTTCTTGCCATTTCTCAGTTAAACGATTCAGAGTTAAGAAGCTAATAGATCTACAGTCCAAAATGGTAAGTTTAAAATCATTTTGATTTGTCCGTTTCTAGTGGTATAATGTTTCATTCAACATGTACTGTCATTGCCATTCAACAGAAGATATGATATAGCCAATAACTTCAGATAAAATTTTGATGAGTTTGCTAATGCTTTAGGGGGAAAAAAACTTCTTTTTAAAAAAAAGTCAGTTGCTCTTGTGTTGGAATGTGAAAGCTTAGCTGGGGGCCCTAATAGCCTCTCAAGATAAATGTTCAGCATTTCTGCATGCTAAAATCACAAAGGTACTAATAGCAGCCATGACAAATCAATTTCAGTGTTGCCAAAGGTGAACTCGTGCATTAAAAAGGATAGAGCTGTCCAACTGGTATAAAGCTAGAACTGGAGGTTCAAAGATATGTAGGGATAATTTATTTGTATCATTAGAATGTCATAGTAAATTAGGTACAGAAAATTATCAACAAGTAATGGAATGTTCTCTTTTATATCAGAAGTCAAAGAACCAGGTGTCCTGGGTTTTAAAATAACAATACAAAAATCTGATTAGACCACACCTGAATGCAGTGGATATTTCTGGGGACCACACCTTAAGTATATATTGATTCTGGAAGGGATGCAGTGTAGATTTAACAACATGAAAGTTGGATAGTAAATTCTGAAGAGAGGTTATAGAATTATTGTTCCCTGGAATCTGAAGCTTGTGGAATAACCAAAGTTATCAAGATGCAAGTAGAAAACCAGTCTGACTTTTATTGCAGTAGGTTGGAGTACACAAGTAAGGAAGTCTTATTGTAACTGTTCAGGGTTTTGGTGAAATATGCTGTATTTGTTTATGTACCCGAGGAGGAGCAAGCTTGTGTTGAATTCTATGCTGTGCATTTTTGCCAAATTAATTCCTTCTGTGAGCAAGTAGTGTATCATGAGAAGAAAGTAGGAGCAGAATAAGAGCTTAATTGAGAGATTGCTTTTATAGAGTCATGTAACACAGAAACAGGCTCTAGTCCACCACGTCCATGCTAACCATTAAGAATCCATTTATACTAATCTGAAGGTCTGGAGCCTTCTATGCCTTGGCCATTGAAGTGCTCATCTAAATAATTAAATGTTGTGAATCTCCATCCACCACTCCCTCAGGCTGTGTTTTCCAAATTCAACCACTCTGAGTGGAAAAAAATCTTCCTCCGATTCCCTCTAAACCTCCTCAGGGCATACCCTAAACCTATGCCTTTTGGTTTTAGCAATGGGAAAAAGTTTCATACTATTTATCCTAATAATCCCCCTAGTAATTTTGTATAATTCTATCAGATCCTCTCTCTCTCTTTCACTGCAAGGAAACAAGCTCAGCCTCTCCGGTCTCATCATAACAGAAACTCTCCATCCTAGGCAACATCCCTAGTTGATTTCCTCTTCACCCTCTTCAGTGCAGTCATGTCCTTACTATTGTGTGGTGTCCAGAACTGAATGAAACAGTCTTCCAGCTGTGGTGTAACCAACGTTTTATAAAATTGTACTGTCATATCCCTTCTCTTTTATTCTGTGGCCTGGTTATGAAGAAAAGTATCCTGTCTGCCTTCTCCACTACTTATCTATCCATGCTACCACATTTATGGACCCTTGGACTAATACACAAAGCTTTTTCACTGGTGATTCTGGAGCTAGAAGGCATAGTTTCAGGATAGTGGGCCTGTCATTTATGAGTAAGAATGCTAATTTTTTTTCACAGAAACTTGGGAATTCTCTGTCCCAGAGGACTATATTCTCACTTAAGTATATTCAAGGATGACATTGTTAGATTTTTGAACACAAACTGAATTGAAAGATAAGGGGAGCAAGTTGAGAAGCGGGCATGATTGTATTGTGTGGTTGATCAAGTTCAAAGTGTATTTGGTCCAGTCCTATTTCTACTATTTATGCTCTTAAATCAATGTCAATTTTAATTGTTGAATTAACATGCTATTTCAGTAGACCAATCAACAGGAGAATGGAATATAGGCAGAAAATGCATGAAATAGTCAACAGATCTGACAACATTTGGGGGTGGGAGGGGACTTTGGGGAAGAGGAGAGAGAGAGAGAGAGATAGTCCAGAATTTTGCAATAAAAGGGTGATAATTCCTTTTGACTCTGAAATTCCCTACAAAGATATTGTGTTAGTAGAGGACTTGCCTTTGCCCAATGTCTCCAGTAGCCAGTGTTCAATACGATGAGAACCATGGTGTCCAAAAGCTGAAAAATAAGAACTCTCACAGGAAGCTAGGATAAATAATTAGACAAAGTATGAAATGAGAATTTGAGCATAGTCCATCAGATTAGAGTAGAAAGTTGAAGTATAAACATTTTTAAATCACTGGTACTTAAAATAATTTTTAAAATTACAATATACAAATTTAACTGTTTTAGGCCCAGACAGCTTGCTGAACAATAATTATACTTTGGTGTGCAACTATATAAGTTCATATAACTAAGTATGAAATTTAAAGATATTCTGTATTGGGACAGGTTTGCAAGTTGTAAAACTGACTGCAGCTTGATTGGACTGGTGAAAGTTGCAAATAGTGCAGCCCGTGAAATTTTGCTGCATCATTGACCATAAGTTTGGGACTTTGTGCTGAGCTACATATGGGTGTAAATCTGGGAAATGGTGTCTGTTTCATGGAGGAGTAATGGTGAAAGCCAATAGATTTTGTTGTTATACCTGCTGCAAGGTCTGGTGATTGTTTCCAGCTTAGTGATTGAAGTATTTGTTTTCTCTTTTTCTCTCCAGATAGGGTGCTGATTTGTTTAGGACTTGCAGCATTTCCTGCCCTTTATTTTAAATTTTCAGCATAGAGAGTATTTTTGTTTTATTCAAAGAAGGGGTCATGTCTCCTTGGGTAAAGAATAAACTGTCTTTGGGTACCATGCTAAGTGACAAATTTGTGGTTCCCATTACGCCAAAATGTCTTCAACATTTAACATTGGTGGAAACATTAAAGTAGATTAGATGATCTTGTGGATCAGATGATGACAATGCAGAATCCGTGAATTCTGGGTTCAAATGCAGATGGCACTTCTCCATCACTTGGCTTTAAAGATGTTATGTGGGCAACCTTAATTAAGTTTGCTGACTGTGGGTCCATGATGCCCAAAGAATCTCTAGTTGCGAAATCAGCAATTTTATTGAGATGCCACAGGATGAAAGATAGCGTTCTAGAGTTTGGACTGAGATCTATTTTTTGGAACACAGTGGATGAAATCTTACTTTGGATCTGTAATGTGTTTCCTCAGATACCATTTGATGATACTAGATTCCTGAAATTATTACTATTCATTCCCTCTGCATTATTATCCTTTATCAATTATAAAAACATCATAACTTCTACAATACTTTAAATCCTGGAGCTGTAGATAAGCGACAGATTTAACTATTCATATTGCAAAGAGTAACCACGATGACTTAACAGAATGTTGGCCTTTATCTCAAGGGAATTGGAACGTATTGAGCCTTGGTCAAACCAAATCTGGAAAACCATATCTGAATTTTGGTCGGTGAATCTAGGTAAAGTACTATCTGCTCAGGGCAGATACAATACAGATTCTGTAAAATGATGCCAAGGTTTAATTGGTTAAATCACAAGGTCCTCTGACATTGTGGTAGTTTGTATACATTTGAGTTCAGAGAACTGGAGATTGAGATCTTTAAATCTTGCTGGATTGAATAAAGTGGATGCAGAAATTTGTCTCTGTTGCTGAATCCAGAAGAAGAGACTGAATATAATTAGAGTTAAACTGTTTAGGAGTAGAATTGGGAAATATTGTTTTGAAATGATCATGGGACTCTACCTAGAACACCATAAATCATTAGGTAAGAGTATGAAAAGATCTGGAATAAAAGTGAGAAGAGACAAGGTACATGGCAGTCAGGATCAAACAGTGGAAGAATTGGCTGAAGTGGTTAAATGACCTGTTGCTGTTGTTATTTATCAGAATGAAGGAAGATAATTGAAATTGTATTTAAAAAAAAGCTACTGAGCTTGTATTTTTTGGTTTTGTGAGTAAGCTGCTCTGTGTATACAGATATGATCTCTTTTATAGGGAATGCAGACACATTTGGTGGCCCTTCTCTTGTTGTACAAGATCCATGCACCTGAATATGTTTCTTTGACGCTATCTGGAAAACCCAAAGTAAGTCCTTCTTGTATAATTTAAATTTAAAAAATCTTTGGCTCTATTCTGTTTGGGCTATTAATGCTTTTACTCCATTGCACAATTTTGTCTCTTTGAGTATTTTTGATAATTGGCTGCTGTCTTGACCATTATTTAAAAATTACACTTCAGTGAGGGCAGGGAGAAGGATGTTTTTTAAAATTTTTACTTGGTTCATTCAAATTTGTATATGGACAGCCAATTGGATCTCTGGGTAAGAAATATGGGATTTGAGAAATCATTGAACAGCAACCTATTGAGTTTATATCCTTTGTTTTTCTGTGATCCAGAAATAATTAAGAGAACGTTGCTTGAATTGATAGTTTAAAAACTTTCTCTGAGGTTATTTCACAATTATATGAAGTGAGATTTTATTTGCATCTGCAGAATAAATGTGCTGTGCATCAGTGTTATTAACTTTCCCAGATTACCAAAACTGCTCCATATTCAAACAGTATTTGGCATGTTATTTCAGAATTATTTGTCCTAAAATACTATTTTTAAAACATTATTGCAGTTTATCAAACATAGAATTAGCAAACTGCATCGGATTTAATGTCGTGCATTTACTCAGTTTCTCTCTCACTGTCTAGATGGCCTGACCTGCTGTGTCTGACCAGCATTTTGTGTTATTTCAGCACACATGCACTATTCTGCTTTTAAATTAGCCTATCCATAAAGTTTATGCAGTTGAAATTTGTCCCCTGCTGTATGCACTAATAGTAGCACATGCACAATACCTTGCTTATAGCAGAACTGAACTTCAAAACTAGTACTCAAATACTATATTTCACATTGAGTGCTGTAATTGAGAATGGGTACCTACAATACCCCAATTTGTTTGAATTGAACCAGCTATCATAAATATAAGTTTTCCCAAACGCATTTCCAATCACAGCTAAAAATGCCTCACAACCTGTTATTTTCTGGCTCCAGTAAGACAAGGATGTATGAAAGAATGTTCATTTTGTAAAATATTTTGAAATGTCTAATTTGAAGTTTGGAATATTACAGACCATTTATATGGATTATGAAAATATTTACAGGCGACCCCCCCCACCCCACTGCATTATGGGGGTGGGAGAGGGGTTGTTGTGTTCCTATTAAGATGGTCTGTACCATAATTTTCCGTAACATGAAACTGTGCACGCATCAAGAAATGCAAGTCGGGGGACAAAATAAATTTTGTGTTTATTTACTTACTTTCCATATTTCGTAAGATCAAATTTTTATTACATAATCTCATTTTTTTGGTAGTGATTGAAGTTCTGTCAGAGCAACTTTCCATTACCTGAGCTACCGTTACACGGGTCACCTGTATTGAGCTGAAATAAAACACACATTGTGCGTAATAAGATAGCACTTTAGTTGGTTACTGCAGGCTGTAAGTTTCGTATAGTTCATATGATATACTGTATTAGAAATTTTGTTATTTAGCCTTGTATCCTTTTATTCTAATAGCATGTTTACTAGTACAGGAAACACTTTTGCTTATGCAATGTTGCATATAACATAGCCCCATCATTCTTGACTGGATGTAAATCCAGGTGCCAAATAGCAAAGTCTTAGTTATTTTTCTTTTCATTAATTCATGCGAACAGGTGTGGATTTGAAGTATTTCTGTTTTGTTTTATTTTGACTCTCTTTTAATGATATATTTGATCTTTGGATTGGTGCACTACAAAAATAATTTATCATATAACTATAAAGTTTCTGTTTCCATACAGAATTTTCATGCATCCAGTTCACCCTGGAAGGAAGTCATTGAAAGGATCCAAAACAATGGTTACAGGCAGTTGTCTGAAACTCAAAGTTTGGTAAATTTAATAGAGCCTCCGATGCGGAAAAGGGTAGGTAAATTTCATGAATTGTCACTGAATGCACTTCAATTTTACTGAATTTATTTCAATGTTTCGATAACAAATAAATTGGTTTGGAGAAATGATGAAAATAAAGTGATTCTAACGGGAGATGTGAAGTATTGAAATCGAATACTGATATGATTAGGTTGTAGACTTGTGAGGTGTTCATAAATGGGCTTTAGTCTTAAACTCTACTTTTGCAGAAGAGAAAGATGCATCGAGAAATTATCCCAAATATCAGCAGTGCTGCACACACAACTGAACTGCCTTGTTCCCTAATTCAGAGCAAAACCTTTCCTTTGGAGCAGTTAACCACATTCTCTCAACTACTGCAGAACTTTGATTGGATTGAGGTAAGGAAAGAAAGTATTTGAAATAATGGAGCTAGGAATATTCTTTATACTACTAAATATTTTTAAACTCTGAAGAGTGGATCACTGAGTAAAATTATTCCTACTTGTGTCAAATTGCTTTTTATGGTTGAACAATTAGATTGAACAATTCTACATCCTCCTGTAATGTTTATGGCACAGGAAGAGGCTATTCAGCCCACTAATTCTGTGATGGCTCCAAGTAGATCAGTCCCATTTCCTACTTCTTTTTACCCCTTGCCTTGCAAGCTCTGTCAGGTGTCTATCCAATTCTCTGTTGGTTGATTCTCTTTCTATCACCATCAACACGCAGTGAATTCCATATCGTACTTCCTTGTGACCTTTACCCAACATGTGATCTCGGTCCTCAACCTGTGCAATAAGAGGAACAACTTTCCACATTGCTTTATTGACACTAGTCACGATCTTTTAGATCTCAGTCTAATTTCTTCTTAATCAAGGAGAACAATCTAGTTATTTTTCTTTTCTAGTATAGCTTAAATCCTTTGTAACTGGAAACATCGGAATAAACATTTTATACACCCTCTTTTTGATGTTCTCATTCTTCCCAAAGTGTGGCAACTGGAATTGGATACATTGTTCTAGTTGTTTTAGCACTGTTTTCTACAAGTTCATCTTGACTTCTCAGCTTTTGTACTGTCTGCTTTTTCTTAAAAATTGGTGGATCCCATGCTTTCCTAACCATTTTCTCAGTGCTACCTTCTACTTTCAAAGATGTTTGTACAGGTATCTCTGTTTCAGCATATTCTTCAGAACTTAACCTTTTAGTCTCTCTATTGTCTTTCTTTATTCTTTCTGTGACGGTGTATCGCTTTGAATGAAATTTCACCTGCTACCTGTCTGTCCATTCGATGTACCTGTGTCTTCATGGCATCTATTACCTTCTTCCTCACTATTTACCACACTTACAGCCATGTATAAGTCCTTTAATATAAAACAAAAAAGCAGGTCCCAGCACCATTCCTGGGAAATGACACTATGATCCAAATCTGAAAGAATTTCACTACGATCTTCCAATCTCAAAAACAACCAGTTGTCATATTCGCTGCTCTGTGCCACATTTGCTAGTCACCCTTTAATTACATAGCATTTGTTAACAAACCTTTTGTGTGGGAATTAATTAAAAGATTTCTGAAGATCCACGTATATTGACTGCATTTCCTTCAGCATTCTTCTCACCACCACATCAAAAAATTCAATCACCTTAGTCAAACATGATTTATCTCTAATAAACCTCTGCTGTTTCTTTTTATTATCAACTGGATTCTTGATTAATATTTCCCTGATTTTTTTTTCTCTCTCTCCCCAAAGCTTTCATAGACCAAAAGTGGAACTGATTGGCCTGTAGCTGATAGGCATGTCTTTAAACCATTTTTGAACAAAGGTATTGCACTTGCCATTTTCCAGTGATGTGGCATCTCCCTTGAATGTAGGGAGGATAAGATTACAGGAAGTCCTTTGACACTGATTGTGCCCACCTCCATAAACAACTTTTGTATACATCCCACTTGGTGTCTTGTTTAATCATGGCCAGCCTTTCTGATACCATCTTAACTGATATTTACCCCATTCTTCTCTCTATTATCTCCTCTTCTACGGAAATGTTTGGTAGCATCTTCCTTGGTAAAGTCCAATTGAGAGCATTCACTTAATTTTCCAGCCTTCTGCTTCTATGCACAGATCAGTCTTTATTCCTGGGTACCACCCAGCAAAGGAACAGAATGATTGATTGTTATTCTGTCCTTCATATATGTTTCCATTTCAGCAGATGTCTTTGGTTTATGGTCAGGAAGAGCAAAGTCAATATTCTGATTATTCTCTTCTCCTTGGTTTACCTATATTAATGCTAGTCCATAGCCATTCTTGTTCAATCCAGCTAAGTTATCAGCACACACCAAGATTCAAATATTGTGCCAGATAGTGCCCTCATCCCCATAAGGAGTAAAATTTTTACATTTAATGAACAGGATGGCCTGTGGTTAGTCTTGGAACTTATTCGATGTTTGGGAGCTGGCTATTGGCTTGCATGTTCTAATGCTTTATTTTGCTGTGTTAGTTGTATGATTTTTATTTTCCCCATTCAGTTTCCTGCACAGATGGGTTCAGTGCTGAGGTCTCCTCTGTTACTTCATTACATTAATTGGGTAAAAGATGATTCCGCATTCCTCCGTCTGGATTTCTGGCTGGCCCAAACTCTTCAGGAGGGTGAGACAATGATGGATTCTATATTGTGGTATTTAAAACACAACACTCAGTCTACAAGTAATGAATTACAATAAGGATACTAGTATTGCAAGGTTTTGTTTAAATACCTTTTCCCAGGATGTCTCTTTAAAAGTAGCAATGAAACATAAACTAGGCACTCCAGAGTGAGAGACAAGTGTACATTTATCCCCTTTACTAACATGCTGAATTTCTGGAAGTTCAGTACAATATACAACTTTTACCTATAAATATTGAAATTTTTTGATGTTTGTAAGAGTTGTTTTAAAGAAAATTAAATTCCTCTTCATTCATTTTAGTGTTTCTGATCCTGTCAACTCCATGCTAAATTTATTGACAAGCATTTGATGGCCACTATTAACCAAGAATATTGATTTCCTGTTGAATAGTTGGAGTTTTTGATATCTTGGTTTTTCAGTTTGTGTGCTGCTCGTCAAAGCAAATTTGTGTTTAAAGTTTCCTCTTTCTGGTTAGAGTTTGCAGACTGCAAAGGGAACTCCTTGCAAAAAGAGCAGGAATTCAAGGAGTTTTTAAACATCATCATAAGAACCCAGGAATTTTTACAAGTAAGAACATTTTACAAGTTGCAACTTAAAAATAGGAATCTGCTTTTATAAACTGTCTGCAAAGTAAGAAAGATAATTTGGAACTTTTCTGTCATTTTTTTGACTATTGTTACTCATTTGAATGTACGAAAGTATTTAGAGCTGAGTATTGGTAGTTGATGGTTATTTCATATACAAGTGTCTCTCAATTAATGAAGAGGTTATGTTCCAGGATAAGCTTGCATTAGTTTCATTAGTAAAAACTCTGGTGCATTCCAGAGCTTAAGTTTCGACCAGGTAAATTTAGAATAAATTTCCTTCCCACCCACCTCCTTTGCTCTCTTTCCCCAATTTACCCCACTCCTTTGTCAGCTGTATCAACAAAGATTAATGTTTCTTTGATTGGAATTTAAAGGCTGCCTTAATTACAAGGATTAGGCAATACTTGTTATCATGAAAAAAGCACCTTGTAAATTTAGAATGTTATCCAGAAAATTCAACTGCCTTAGTGACAATTTGTGAATGGAACATTTCTAAATTGAGGGGTACCTGTACTTTTTTTTTATTTGCACAGCCTTTCACAGATGTCTGAGACTAATCAATGTTGTTTTCCCATTAACCATTATCCCCTCACCTCTCTCCATCTGACAGAATATTCACATGAACTTTCTACATGAGCACTGAACTTCCTGGTAGTTAGACCAAAAATTGGAAAAATCTGCTTAGTATTAGATTTGCTGCCGAAACAATCTATCACAGTTAAAGAGGAAAATGTTCACAAGCAGCCCTTGTATTCATTGTTGTCATGACAGTTAAGCAGAAAAAAGGGCACTTTTGGGTTGGCAACAGCAGGTTCCATGCTATTGCTTTATAACTGGACAAGCTAAATATCAGTTCATAGTGTTTTTGAATTTTTTGTGGAATGCAGGGATACCAGTGAAGTAATTTTCCAAAGCATATTATCATTTAACTATAAATTGTGACATTTGCTGTCTAATTAAGTGTATTTAGCTTGGTTTAGGGCTGTAGCGCCAGGGAATGGACTTCCACTTGATATTTGATATAATGTGATGGTGTAAAATAAAAGAAAGGGAAGATCACAACTTTTCCTGGTTAAAATAGAATTCTTTTGAATGTGTTGAGAGACATCCAATGTATGTAGTTGGTAATTCGATTTACAGCTTGAAATGTAATTGTTTTTTCAGGAAGGTTTCTCCTGCTGTGAGGATTTTGTATTCAAGAGCTTATCTCTTTGGGATAGTTTTTGGTGTAGCTCTCAGATCTTTGCCTTGCTCACCTGGATTCCACCAAGTTCTGGTAGGTAGCTGTCATATTTTTGTGTGATATTTCTCATAACTGGTGGCACACATTAGTTTTTAACCTCTTTGTACTCACTTTTAAACTTGTAACTTTAAATTTCAATGGTCACTATTTTACCCAGCCACAAGAATATACAGTTCTCAAGTAGTGCCCTATCATTCGGCTGCCTCTCCCAGTTTATCATCTGCAAATTACTCCAATTATAATATCTCTGAATCTAAGTCATCAATATAAATTATAAACTATAAGGCCCTCACTGCAAACCCTGAAGTTCTATGCCTTATGTAATGTATTCAGGTTCCTGCTGCTTTTCTTTGGCTTCTAATGTATTTAAAAGCTTACCATGTGTTCCTGGAAAAACTGAATTGTTTTTGAAGTCGAACTAAGGCGTAGTCTTGAACTTTCCACCACTTAGTACTGAAGGTATGTTCCCAGGAGCAAGAACGGTATTGGAATCAGTGCTAGGGTTTTTTCTATATAGCAATACATGTATTATTGATAGTACTGCTACACTGGGAACCTGGCATGAACCCCTTCTGTCTGCTGGCCTCTCCACAACAAGTCACGTATGGGGAGGTTACCCCTTGGGGCTGATCTTGGGCAAGCCTTGGCAAACACAGGCACAGTGTGTGATCACTCAGCTCTGAAATGTGTAGCTCAAAACTGCATCATCAACATAATTGGTCCAAGCCATTGCTGGGATAACTATCCCAAGCCCAGATATTTTTCTGTGGTTACAAGCTCAACAATGGTCTTTGGCTTTGGCAGTTGGCTTGGAGAGAACTGGACAACCAAATGAAAAATCGGAGACAGCAGCTTCCATCACATCTGACAGAAGGTGAAGAGAGATCAGCAGGTCCTGCCATTTCCCAAAAATGGCCCACGTTGACCATGCCATCCAGGGTGCAGCTCTGAGTCTCATATCTCAGAGATGGGAGGCCATATTGTTTATCCTGGACCCCCGACACTAGTTCTTGTAGTCAGCCTTTCTGCATTGAGTTGTAAGCCAATTTATTGCTGCAGTTGCACTGGTGGCAGGTAGGGATTTGTGCAATGTTCCTGGCACAGCAGCACACAGCAGTGTGCAAGATAAGGGTCTGAGCCTGGTTCCCTGCTCAGTAGCAGGGAGGCCAGAGATCTGCACTAGATTATCAGCACAGCAGTGTGGTCGAAGGGGTTTTTTGCCAAATTCCTTGTACTTAGTTTCTGGAACAGTAATTCTGTGCAGCCCAAGAGGATTTTTTTCTTGGTTGGTTTGTAACTGGTGAGAGTTGGAACTGGGGAATCAAGTGCACTATAACATAACTGCAGGGTAGTGCTCAGCAGAGTACCAGTGTTGTGAAAATAGTTTTATTTAAAGTAGGGTATTTTGTATGGAATTCTTGCTTTAGATCATCAATCTTTGTTTTGTCATGATTTTATTTTGCATTATTTGCATGACACTGAAATAAGAATGTTGGTATTTTTCGATATATCTGTTTTAAATATGGGCACCACATGAACTTGCTTCCAATTTGGTGTGCACCTCTGTGTTCATTAAAATATATACAAGACTTGAGCATTAATTTATTTTGATCCCTTGAAACTTGTCTTAGACTTGCATCTTACTTTAATCAGCTATTAACGTTGGAAGATTAGAGAAGATTTTTATTCAGTAAGATCTGATCTGGAATGCACTGTCTGAAAGTGAAGAAGCATGCACAGTTGTAACTTTGTGAAAATAATGACTGTTCTTTGCTATTTCTCTATAGCCCCAAAAATCTTTTTTTTCACAAAGATTTGAAGAAGGAATAGACTATTTGTCCCCAATCAAATAGCTCATGACTGTTCCCCATAAATCTTGTCTCCTGTAATAACCTAAAATCTATGCACTTGGCCTTGAATATATTCAAAGATTCAGCCTTCACAGCTCTCTGGAGTATAGAATACCAAAGGTTTGTGGACCTCAGAGGAAAAATTCTTCAGACCAGTTGCTGAGATGTTGACTTGGTTATATTAGAAATTAAGTAGATGAGGGTGATTTCTTTAGAGCTTAGTAAAATGACTGGTGACCTCATTGAAAAATTCTCAGAGAGCTCAATGGCACAGATGTGGGGAGAATATTTCACATGGCTAAGGAATCTAAAATTAGGAGTCAAAACTTGCAATTGGTGGAATGGGTGAGGGGGGCCACTTGGGACTTAAATGAGGAAAAATGTCTTCAGTTGATAAATCTGTGGAAGTCTCTACATTAGCTGTGGATGATCAACTATTGATTGCATTCAAAACAGATTAGTAGATACGTGAATATTAAGTGGAACTGAGAGATCAGGCAGTAAAGTGAGGTAAAAGATCCGCGCTGATCATGTGATAACGTCCTAATCCTCTTGCTACTACTTAGAGGATTTCACATGTTTCCCTGCTTTCTGTTTCCCCACTTGAACAGGAAGTTAAAATTGCAGTTTTCCAGTTTACTGGGACCTTTCCAGAATCTTGGACACTTTTTTGGGAAAAATCATGGCTAAAGAATCCACTACCACTGTACCCATTACATGCAAGTTGTTAAAGCCAGAGGACTTGTAGCCCCCTTAATTTGCCAAGTACCTCTTCTCTACAGATGGTGCTTGTTTTAAATTCCTCCCTCCCCTTTGGCATCTATTTCTGCAATGCTTTTATCTTAAATATTTTGACACATATGGAGCTTTAAAACAAATTTTTATTCAATTCTTGGATATGGCATTGCTTGTACAGTTATCATTTATTGCCCATTCAGAACTGTCTTTGAACTAAGTGGCTGATTGGCCTATTTTGGAGGGCAGCCAAAAGTCAACCATATTGCATGGATCTGGAATCACACACAGGCCAGAAGGTGAACATGGCAGCTTGCCTTCCCTAAAGGATGTTGGAGATCCAGATGGTTTGTAATGGCAGTCTTGAGGTTTTGTTATTACAGTTATTTATGTTGGCTCTTTCTTTCATGTTTATTTAATTAACTGGTGTGGTGAGATTTAAATTTGTTGTCTCTATCATCAGTCCAGGCCCCTGGATTGCTGATGTAGTAATTTAATCACTGTTCTATAAAATACTTAAAATGCAATTTCAAATTGTTTTTGCAGAGACTTTCTGTGGTAAATGTGAATCTTGAGCACAGTCTAGAGTCCTTCTCAGGAGCTTTTATGATCAAGTTTGGTTTTGTTCTTGCTCACCTTGCTGATGACTTTGTCCATTACAGTTGGTTGCAGTGCATTTTCATTACACTCAACCCCTTTCCACTTCATTTTGGCTTCAGAATTTGGGATGGGCTGATGCTTTTCTTCCAATGAACAGTACTGTGGCTCGTAGCACCACCCAGCTCAATAACTCGAGTATTTTGCATTGATGGCAATACTGGCCATTCATCATTTTGTGTTCTTTGATGTTCCCCTTCAGCTATGGAAATACATTGCCAACATGAAGCTAAGAATAGATTATTATGGATATAAAGATAATTCTGGGTTTGGATTGGGTATGTACAGCTATTGTTAATTAAAAGAGCAATATATTTGTCTGCATATAACAATGTACAAGTTCACAAAAAAAATTAACTTTTAAGTAGTGAAGACAGGAGGTGAATATCTAAATACTAAAGCAAAAATCTAGATGGTAGAAATCTGAAATACAAAGAGAATGCTAGAACTATTTGGCACATCGGTGGTCATCATCCGTGGAGAGAGAAATAGTAAATATTTCAGTTTGATCTTGAAGATTTAATGTTGGGTGTGTATGGTCCATGTGCAAGACTCCTTGTATACTAACAGCATTACTAAGTTTTCTTTTTAAGGATATAAGTTGTACATTTGTGTCTTCAGGCACGCTAATGTCATCAATGGTGGTGTTGGATAACTTGTGTTTTGACAGTAATGCAATGGTGCCTTTATCAGAGGTTAATGTAGACAGAACACAAGGTCACCTTTATGATTGCATGTAAAGATTTCAATGGAATACTCCCTATTATATTCTCGATGCCAATTGTCTTTGTGGAAGATATTCTCATTGTTGCTCAATGTTTTGTGTAATTGCAGATATCATTTCTCTTTACTTTGATCCATTAATGAAACTGTTCTTCACTTCCTCGGTTTATTTCAAGGTAAGGAGACCGACTTAATTGTACTTTTATCCTTTCCCTTAAAAGCTTTTCAACTGTAATCAATGTTATTGTGTCTGAAGAAGGAAGTTTAGCAGTCAGCTTTGCATAAGTAACAATGCTATTATTTAAAAATTGGTTCTTTTCTTAAATATAATGCATAGTGTTGTGCAATTCTGCATGATTATACAGAGAAATTGAATTTAATACTGGTCTCGGGTAAACCTTAATGAAGGGGTTGGGAGTTGCCAGCAATAGCTGAGTAACAGTACATTCCTGCCCAGAAATGGGTAGTATCAAGTCTAGACACTCACTTTTACATCTTTTCTCCAATTCAATCCATATTGGTGGAATAGCAACTACCCATTGCAGATTCTAGGATATGGGTCAACAATGTATAACTTTCATTCTCAGTATTTGTAGATGAATGATATGAGAAATGCAGAAATTGTAATAAGTGTAAGAAAAGTAGCAGTTACAAAAGGGCCATTCATCCATCAAAACTAATCAATTCTAATTTAATTTGTGTCACCACAGTAGTCTGTTCCTGTTGCATGTCTTGATCAAAACACCAGCACTGCATGAGATTGTATCAGCTAAGGAAGATTTGAACCATCTTTTGTGACTTTAGGGCATTGGTCTTTTAGCTGATTAGAAACATGTTGATGAAGTCACAATTACAGTATATGAAATATTAAAGCTATTTGTGCATCCCATTGCTCCACATTTATGATGGTTGAAGAAGAAATATCATCTAGGGCACACATACACGTGTGTGTATGTATGT
>JARFYF010000112.1:70907042-70921729 GCA_030265395.1 Rhina ancylostomus | reverse complement strand
AGAATTGTGTAAAAAAAAACTGAACTTCACTTGGAATGCAGATTTGAACTTGAAAGTAGAAAGCAGGGGTGGGCATTTGTTTCAATGTTGGAGTGCCGTCTCTTGGAGAAGGCTGTAAAAGGTTTGAAGAACTGTTCTCCTGTTTATCCCTCAAACAACAGTAATAGTGCAGATTATTTAGTCATTCACTTTAGAACTTTATACTTTGTGCATCAGGGCTGTTATATTTGCAATTGTAAGCGCAGAAGAACGACTTTTGTTGTGTTCTGATGAAGTGAATGTCATATAAATAGAGGTTTGTTCCAGTTGAAATCTAAGATTTACTCTTTCAGCTTTACTGGGCTCAGAGAATGAGATTTTATGCAAACTAATATGTACAATTCAAAAGCAGGTTATTTAATGACTACTAATCTTAACTGATATATTTCTCTGCAGTGCAGTGTGATTGAGAGCATCACCAACCTACTGGTAAATTGGCTGACCTTGTACTCTGTGTATGTGATGGAGATGGACAGAGAGATTCCCAGTGGTTCAGAGAGTCCTCAGTAAGTATATATAATACAGGGAATGCCCAAGTAAATTATTGTTTGCCTCATCCTATGTATACTGCAACTTTAAGCATGGTTTTATTTATTACTTATATTTGCATTATTGAGGACTTGCTTGGTGGTTTGTAAGTTTTTTAATATTTAGCAAAACTGTTAAATTTAGGATAATCCCAGCTCAAGGTTTGCTGATCTTGGGCAGGAAAGCAGGAAGATTGCTGAAATTGGTGTTGGTACTCCTTAATTAGAGAAGGAAAAATTAGCAACAGTACCCTATTATAGAGCGTGGAACAGTGCAGCACAGGAACAGGTCCTTTGGCCCACGCTGATCATGATGTCAATTTAAATTAATCCCATCTATCCCTCCATCTCCTGCATGTTCATGTGCCAGTCTAAATACCTCTTAAATGTTACTATTATAACTGCTTTCACCATCTCCCTAGGCAGCACATTGTGAAATCTTACTTGAGCAAGGAATCACTTGCTGACAGCAAACTAAAACAGGAAACTGCCAAGAGAAATTGGGAGATGGAGTGGGGAGGAATCTACCTGTGCTGTGATGTTAATCTGGGTTATCACAGTTACCATATTCTTCCAGTGTCCACTTTTTTCAGGATGTAAAGTGACAGCTTGCTACAAGATCTTGTACTGAGAGAAATACAAACAAAATGAGCTATATGTAACAGCTATTGTGTAGCTTGTAATTGGAGCCAAAGTGCTTTCTTGTTTTATGTTCCAAGTGGAACTGTTTAGACTCCTGGTAGGCCACAACATCTTTTACCACCTCTGGTAATGTTGGAGGTTTGATTCTCTGCTTAATTCTAACCATCATTCATTGTTCATTCTAATGAATTTGGGGCAAAGGAATGTTTGATGCAACATTTAACTGGTACTGGAAGTGTTGCTATGGATATTACTTGAAAGGAAACCATGCTTCATTTTCAAAGCATTCTGTCTTGAACAATATTAATTAATTGATGTACTTTTTTTTGGCTAGATTGGAAATTTTGGACATAGTCTTTGATTTCTTAATTTTTCTGTGTGGAATATCTTCTCAAGTCAAGATACTTGTACAGTATGATGAGAGTCATCACAGTGCAGGACCTTTTTTGTTTAAAACAGAAGTATGTGTCATTTTTCAATTAACATTTTATTATAAGTGTTCTGTAGATTAAAACATAACTGGTAAGATGGAGATTGTGAGACCTTTTCAGAGAAGAGTAGAAAAGACATGTTCAGCAGGTTATGGTAGAGGTCTATGGTAAGAATGCAGGATAGAGTGATTAATTTTGGACTGCTGTAGTAAATAACCAGCATAAATGTAGCAGGTTGACTGCTTCCAAGTGTTCTTTAAGCTTCCTTAATTCTCTTGTGGTTGTGAGAATTAACTTAATTTGAATTGTGAATGGTGCAGGTAATTTCCCTTGTGTAACATTTTGTAATTCAATCTGTATGCAAGATTTGGATTATTGCTTAATCATGTTTCATTTATTGTGCATTCACAAAAAAAATATTTAAACATATATAAAGTCTGTATGTTTTGGAAGATTTACTGTAATTCTTATTTCTTTGAATAATTCATCTAGAATTAAACATCTGTGATTGAGAGAACAAAGACACAGCCTGTAAGTTGGATTCCCAGCACCTCTAGGTCAGAGGTGATTCTTACAATTATACCCTGCTGAGGATAAAAGCATCGTTTTGCTGTTTTCACTGGTTTAAATTGACTCTGTTCAATGCTGAGAAATATTGTTCAGAGGAAATTCCCAGTTATCTTTCTCTAGCTCTCCCTTACATTGTTGGCTTTGAGATAAATTGATTTACTATCCATGCTAAGATGCTTTATAAATATGTTTGTGCTTTCAGAAACCCCTTCCTTTCTGGATTAGTGAATTCTGTTGTTGAACTTGTGGAATTTAGTGCAAGAATGTTTACAGTAGCACTACAGATAGAAGCTTACAACAGTCTGCTGTTGCACTTCATTCTCAACTTCTATGAGACGGTGAGCAAAATCTGTGATCAGAAAATTTCTTCAGCATTAGGTTAGTGATAAATGAAGTATAATTTGAGTGGTTATTAGTATATGACTAATAGTACCTGGAATCTTGGTTGATTCTTTAATTACTTTCTCTTTCTCTGCTGCTAGCAATTATTCTGAAATCTAGGCAACAGACGTAAACTAATAAATAGACAATGTTTGATGATAGGTCATCAACCTAAAATATTGACACCATTTCCCTCTTCATTGATGTTCCCTGACCTACTGAGCATTTCCAGCATTCCCTGACTGAGATCGGATGAATTAATGTATACCAGGGACTTGCCTGGAGTTTAAAAGAAGAACTAGGAAAAGTTCCCCCAACTGGTTGCCTGTTTAAGGAGACCCTTAATTAACTTAAAACATTTGCACAGATTTTCACTATTCTTCATCTATGCTGTTAACTCATCCAAACCATTTCCTGCCTAAAATTAATTATCCAGCAGGTTGAATCAAGCTCTGTAAATAACAGAAGCTGGAAGTTGAAAGTAAAATTGGTACATTTTTAGTAAGTATTGTTCTATTTAGAAAAGCAGATTTGTTGAAGGAGTGATAAGACTGGCAGCAGGAAGAAGTATAATTGGATTGAGATTGTAGATATAGAATAGAAAAACAAGAAGGTTGTCCTAGAAATATAGACAATGTTTGTTGGTCACTCACTGAATCTGATGTACATTTCTAGTCATAACATAACAAGGAAGATGCATTTGCACTGGAGAGGGTGCTGAGATAGCATTTGGAAAATTGTAGTTGTGAGGAAAGGTTGGATAGGCTAAGGTTGTTTTCTTAGAAATTGAGGAGGCTAAGAGGTTACTTTAATTGCTGAGCATAAAATTGACGAGCCATGGTGGACTGAATAGCAAGTGTCTATTTCTCTTAGCTAAAGGGTCAAAAACGGGTGAATTGCAAAAATGATTCAAGGGGAGATGAGTAAAAGTTTTTTTTTGCACGAGGTTGATGAGGGTCTCAAATTTGTTGCCTGAAAGGGTGGCAAATGCAGAAAAAATGTATGGATACGTCAAGAGCTGCGACCAACAGGGCTACCTGTGGTAGGTTAGGTGAGACAGTTTTTGACATGCTGGACTGACCAGCCTCCCATGTCATTGGATCTTCCTTGATTTATTATATCTGATTTAGATGGTCTTGAATTGCCAGTTTCTGGACAGTGATTGCATTGAAATCTTTTGTTAAAAGTGGATCCAGGAGTGAAAGTCTCATTAAAGAGTCATCTATGTTGATAGATAACGTGAATTATTGTCTCGTACATGTTTACCACCACCAGATGGTGCAGGTATTTGCACAAGTTAATCAGGATGTTTGTTATCAGTGTCTCACATGATGTGAAATTTGTTGTTTTGTGGCAGCAGAATCATGCAGACATAAAATTAATACTGATTACAAAATAAATAGTGCAAAAAATGAACAACAAGGCAGTGTTCATGAGTTCATGGACCATTCAGAAATCTGATGGGAGGGGAAGAAGCTGTTCTTAAATCGTTGAGTATCAAATACAGGTAGTTTCATGACAAGTCCATGGGCCACCACTTCAGTGCACTTGATACACTAATGCACAGTGAATATTGTACATTGCACATGTACAATGAAGTCAAACAAAATGTAACTTTCATCTTGCATGTTCAAATTTCTGCCAAGCATACGAAGTGTATCAACAGGAGGGTTGAGGATTTCTTTGGTGTTGCATATGGATGCTCCTGGGGAGTCCAAGGGTCCATCCTTCTCCAGATGCTGCCTTTTAAATTTCCATTTTTACTAATTTACTCCAACTGGCCCTTCACTTAATAAGATCTTGGTATTCTGTTCTCAGGTTTCAGATATGTATTTGAAATATGGTCTACCCATGGTAATTATGCCACCTGATGGTATCTTCTATCCGGCGCTGTTGAGTTTGGAATCAGTGAGCCTGAATCAGATGTGCTACATTATGTATAAGTAAGTACTTTATCTCCTGTGTCCCATTCCACTGGCACAAAATATTTGTGAAACACGTATAATATACTTAAGCTTACCATCCTATTATGAAAGGAAAATCCCACTAGTATTTACCAAGAAGGCTATGAGCTTTCAGAGGCCAGAGGGATAACTTGCAGATTATCTTGTGTCTCTTCAAATTTCCTTGTTATTTTGGTAATCTGCTGGATTGTTGCTTGATTTAAGATCCTGCTAGAGAAATGCACTGATGTTGATTCATCTCAAATACGAGAGAATGATGATTGTTCACTTGGTGAGTGTAATTTCAGAAATAAGGAATAGTACCAGTCGATTCAGTGATTATCTTTACTGATTGATGTGAGCTAGTGAAGAGAAACACTACCTGGTAACACTGCAAAATCTTACAGACTAAGCGGTTTGAACTCTGGTAAATATTGAATTAACCAATGGGAATGAGGGCAAGAATTTGAGAATTGTCGTTGGTTCATGGATCAGAAAAGATAGCTGATATTCTTCTCCTAAATAGTATTTATCTCCACTTGCATGTGTTGGAGATTAGCTGAACTCTGTAGTCAACCAAGCTGTTGACGATCACCATTCAGCTACACACAAACATCCAAAATTGCTATTTCCAGTAGAACAGTGTATGTAATGGACACATAATGTAAATTAATCTATAAACTTTCATGTCAATGTTTGATTGTTTACAAAGTGAATTGGGTAAATCTTAAATTCACTGTAGCTTCTTGCCAAATGCAAAGTGGAATTTATAGTTTACCTCTCTTTCCTTTGTTAACTTCAGATTTCAAGTCATTTGGTAAGCAGATATTAAGAGCAGAGGGGACAAATTGATTCTAAACTAAGTTTGCGCATTGAGGCAAAAGGCAAGGCTAGAATACGGAATGATTATTTTTGCCTCTTTACCAAGGAAGAGCATGTTGCCTAAATCTCAGTAAAAATGTGGAGGTACTGAATGGGTAAACATTGATGGTAGTCAACCTTTCCTGGACTCAATGTAAATGTCACCTGGTCAAGGTGAGAGAGATCTGCAGTTGCTGAGGGAAAGGGGGCTGCTAATCTTTAAAATCTCAATAAAGGCATATGTAAGAGGCCTGGAAAATGTCAAATGTGACACCCTTATTCAGAAATAGGTGCAAGGACATGCCAGGCAACTCTTGCCCACTCAGTGATGGTGGGAAAACCTTTAGAAATAAAAAGTGGGGGAAAATAATGGACTGTTGGAGAAGTATGGGTTGATAGAGTGACAAACTATTTTAAACTTTCCTGGACTCAGAGTCATAGAGCAATACAGCATGGAGACAGGCCCAACTCATCCATGCCGACCAAGTTGCCCATCTAAGCTAGTCCTATTTTCTTGCATTTAGCCCATATCCTTCAAATTGAAGCAGGAGCATTTGGGATAATATTGATGACCTCAGCCATTCATTGAAAGCACACAGAAGCGCTGGACAAGTGGCAGAAATAATGTACCGCCCCAAAGTTACTCCCCTGACCTGTCAGCCATCTGTGGCAGAGTTTTTGGTCCTTGCATAGGCTTCATTAGCCACCTCAAAACCCACAAAACTAAAGGAGAAGCAAGTTATCCTTGATCCTAAGGGACTGCTTAAAAAAAAGTATCATAAAACTTTAATGACCATGCCTAAATTTTGTATTTCCCCTCTCCACCACTGAAACTTGGAATTTAAGTTTGGTTGTGAACAAAAGTGGCTCTGCATACTCCTGTTTGAAACCTTTTTTTGCATCCTTTCAATCAAAAAAAAACTGCTTTCCTTCCTCAATTTCTTTGAATTCTACTTGGTAATGTTGGCTGGTGACACACTTGAAACATTCACATCTTGCATGAATGACACAGCCTATCTCTCTGGTGCTGCCTTGTTTAGTTAGTTGCAGTTTTATCTTTTGAATGTAACAATGGTGAGTCAGTAATACTTTCCTCATCTGCAGATTCCTGCCATCACCAAAGCCTTTTTAGTATCCTTATTCTCTTTCTGCCTTCAACATGCAACATTTTCTGGTAAGTAAGTAATCCATTCAAACCAGGGGTCTGAGCTTTTTAGTTCAGTGGTGCTTATTGCACCTCATAGCAGTGCAGTGGGGCATCTAGTAGAGCTTCTGCCTCACAGCTCCAGTGACCTGGGTTCAATCCTGACCTGTTGGAGTTTGCACATTTTTTCTATGACTAATTCAGTTTCCTCCAGGTACTCCAGTTTTCTTCTACATCTCAAAGATGTGTGGATTGATAGGATAATTAGTTACATGTAAATTGATCCTAGTGTGTTCATGAGTGATAGAAAGACAGGAAAAGGAATTGATGAGAATGAGGTGAATAAAAAAAGATGGGTTCAGAATCAGGTTTATTATCACTGACATATATCTTGAAATGTGTTGTTTTGTGGCAGAAGTACAGTGCAAGAAGTGAACATTACTATAAGTTACAAAGTTAGTGCAAAAGAAGAATAACAAGGTAGTGTTTGTGGACCATTTAGAAATCTGATGGCAGAGGGGAAAAAAACTGTTCCAAAAGTATTGAGTGTGGGTCTTCAGGCTCCTGTACCTCCTCCCCGATGGTAGTAACGAGAAAGGGGCATGTCCCAGATGGAGAGGGCCTTAATGATGGATGTTGCCGCCTTGATGCACTGCCTCTTGAAGATATCCTCTGGTGGGGAGGGTTGTGCCTGTGATGGAGCTGGCTGAGTCTACAACCATCTGCAGCCTCTTTCGATCCTGCACATTGGAGCATCTATACCAGGTGGTAATGCAACCAGTCAGAATGCATCTGTATGCATCCGTGCATCTGTAGAAATTTGCAAGAGTCTTTGCCATACCAAATCTCCTCAAACTCCTAATGAAGTAGAGCTGCTGGCATGCCTTCTTCGTGATTGCATCAATGTGTGGGGCCCAAGACAGATCCTCAATATTGACGCCCAGGTACTTGAAGTTGCTCACCCTTTCCACCGCTGACCCATCAATGAGGACAACTGGTGTGTTTAATGTAGAATTAATCTAAATGGGTGCTTGATGATTGGCACAGACTCAGTGGGCAGAAGGACTGATTTTCATGCTGTATCATTCTGTAGTACTGCTTTTTTTAAAAAAATCTCCAACTGTCTCAGTCTATCTTCTGCTGAAGCACCTGATCAAGGACTTCATAAACAATTACTCCAATTACCCACCCATCTTCTATCCTTGATAAATTTCTGCTGAGCTAAAACAGCCATCCCAATCCTATCAAATCCTACACCAAGCTAATTTATCCATTTTCAATCTGCTGGTTAGACAGGTGCTTGAGAAATTTACAAAGCAACAGTCTAAGGTTGATATTAATGGAATAACATAATATACATGTGAGTTTAGTAAGCCTGATTAAGGAACAAAGAAGGGCATGTAACGGGGTTCCTAATATTAATATGAGAGAAAGAGAAATCTGAGTTTGGAATTCAATGCATTTTGCTGGCTCAGCTTGATTAACTGATGGTAGTAGCAGATAATACTGAGATAGTTTGTAGGTATTTGTCTGTCTCGTGTCTGTTGAATATGTATTATTGTCTTCATCACTTTTCAATTTTCTTGTATTGTAATTGAAGTACCAAAGTTTTGATAACATCCTTTAATTTAAATCTTTCCATGGCTTAACCTCTTCTTGCCTCTGTAACCTCAGCGAGCCTGACATCTCCTTCCTCCCTCTCTAGTAGTCTTTGCACCTATAGCTCCAGCTTGTACATTGTCTCCCTTTGCTTTTCATTGGGCATGCCTTCCAAAGTCTGTGGACCAACAAATTGAAATTTTATCCCAAATCTTTCCCACTTCTGATTTCTCCTTTGATTCTCATTTAAAATACACCTGTTTGATCAAATATTCAAACCCCCTTTGTCCTGAAGAAGGGTCCTGACCCGAAAAATTGACTGCCTGCTTTTCTCCATGGATGCTGTCTGGCTTACTGAGTTCCTCCAGCATTTTAGGGTTTTTCATCTAGATTCCAGTATCTGCAGTCCTTTGTTTCTCTATTCAGACCCCTTTCTTTGATACAAAAGATAAGATGTTGCAAAAACAAATTCAAAAAATAATTTTGAAAATATTCAACAGGCTTAGCAGCATCTGTAGAGAAAGAAACTAAGATGATGTTTCAGGTCAATGACCTTTCATTAAAACTGGTCTCATCAATTCTAATACACGATTATTAACCTGAACAGTCAACACTTTTTCATTTGCTTGAGGCCATTTTTTTATCTGAGTAAAGTTGGCTCTTTGAAGCTTGGACTGCTTTTGAACAAAATAGAGGGGAAAAAATATTTAACAGGGTTTTTCAAATTTTTTTTACAGTTCTGTGGTCTGCAGTTTACTTCAATTTTGTTGTACAAATTGTATGCAAATGTGTAGAAAAACATCAATTCTTTATTTTGTTTTTCAGGTATCGTACAAATCTGAAAGCTTTGAAGTCTTTGGATCCAAGCAAAAATGTAAGGACATTATAGTAGAAGAGCCACTGAGAATTCCAAAACTGAATCCTTCAGAATTGCATTGCAATATAGTTCTTGTGCTTTCATAAAATAGTGAAATGCAATTTTTGGTTTTACTGATCACTTACCTTGTTTGGAGCCCTTGTTGTCAATGGCATTTTCTTGTCTTAAAATCCTTCATAAGTTTGTGGTCATGGATGGCTATCAGTATTGATAAGTTTACTGCGAGCCAATAACTGGGGGTGTTTGATTTATTCACTATGTATGTTTGATCTTGCATCTGAATTGTTCCAGAATACCTTGTAGACTGTTGCGTAAGTGTGGTCAGTCTTATTAGGTAGTCATTGGTAGAGAAATCAAATATTTTGGGAACTAGTTTTTTGATTTAGATGTATCAGCCTCAGAAGACCACCCCTTAAACCATAGCTGATTTAATTTGACTCTAGTATTCTGAAATACAAATATAAAATACTTGAAATATTCAGTAGGTATGAGGAGAGAGTTACCATTTCAGATTGACCTTTCATGTCTCCCTCTTTCACATCATTTCTAACTGCTAACTACCGATAAAGGGAACAGAAGTCTGCAATAGGGTGGAGACTAGATAGAATAAATGACACAAATGGTGCTGGTACTGATTGGAAAGAAAAGATAATAAAAGCAATATCTTAACAAAAGATGTCTGGAAGAGGTGCAAGCAGGGGGAGATGAATGAGATCTGAAATTGCTAGAAGAGAGGAGAGAACAAATGAATGCTGGAAATGTGCGATGAAGAGTGGAATGGCTGAATTATGTTGTACCATATAATTGAAGTAAATATTATATAATACTTAATCGAGTGCTGGAGGGGAAAGATGTTTATTCCCACATCCTCAAAGGAGTGATTTAGTGGTAAAGTTGTCAACAACCATTGTAGCCAACAGCAATTTGAATTTATATACCATCTGGCAAAATACTACGTTTATCAAATAAAATTTCACATTTGGCTACATTTAAAGTTATTGGGCCAGACCAAACACTTAGATTTTAAGGAGTTTCCTGAAGATAAGAACAAAAGAAAAAGCAGGAACAGACCATGCAATCTTTCAAACCCTTTTGGCTCGCTTTCAAGCTTGCTTTGAATCATCAATAAATTTGGTATGTCATACTGTCTTTTCTTCTAAGTTATTAACATAAACTGTACATAGACAAAAGCCCAAGGGCACTGAGCTCAGTGGGAGCCCACTAGAACCAGTCGTCCAACTTGAATATTACCCATTTACTTGTACTTTAATCCTCTGTCTTTGCGTGCCTAATCAAATCTCTTTGGGTATCCAGATCAATAACCTCCACAAGTTTCTGTTTATCCACGCTGCTTGTTACAACCTCAGGAAACAATAGATTTGACTAATATGATTTTTGGTTCATTAAACCATGTCTTTGAAATGTATTATTAAATGTCCTGTTAATATGGATTCCAACATTTGGTTGACTCTCTCTGTCTCTCTCTGTCTCTCTCTGTCTCTCTCTGTCTCTCTCTGTGTCTCTCTGTGTCTCTCTGTGTCTCTCTGTGTCTCTCTGTGTCTCTCTGTGTCTCTCTGTCCTGCAACAGTACTATCAGATTTGAAGGCAGCAAAAAAAGTGGCTTGAATTTTGGAAGATTATCAAGTTGGAATGCATCCATTATCTCAGTAGCACTTGTATAGAATGTGAGAACGAAGTTTATCTAGCCTGGGGTCTCCTAGTTTTAATCCCATTAATTTCTCTTTGTACTTATTTTACTGGCATTAGTTATTTTAAATTCCTTTGTCATTAAGTCCTTCATTTACTTCTGCTATATTTGTATTTTATGTAATGAAAGTAAGTATAAAATATGTTTAATGCCCTGCTATTTCTTTATCGCCCTTGATTTCTCTTTTCACTGTCTCCATGTGGATCAGCATTATTTTGTACAATATTGCATTACTGTATAAGCTCTAGCAATTTTTTTGTCTCACTAATATTCTTGGTCTTTGCTCATTTCACTGTTGCTTCCTGAAATTTTCCTTATGTAACATTGTAAGCCTCTTTTAATCTTAAGTTTTCTATGATCTCCTCAGTTAACTATGAATGGATCAATTTTCTTGTAGAGATTTTATTTCAGAGTATTAAATATTTGTTGAGAATATTAAAATATCTATTTAAATGTTTACTTTTGTGTATGAAAACAAAAATTGGAAGCAGGAGTAGGCCATTCGGCCCCACATACCTGCTCTGCTGGTAAGATCTTCCCTGCACTAATCGCCATAATAGTGGGGGGCAAAAAATATCAATTTTTTTTTCTTGAATATACTCAGCAAGTGAACCACCGTAGTCTCAGACTGAATTCCACAGAAAGTTGTTCACATCTCTGTCCTGAAAAGCCAATCTTTTATTTTGCAACATACTCTTGATTCCAGATACCCTGATCAGGGGAAACACCAGCCCCTCATCTGTACTATTAAGCCTGTTAGAATTTGTCTACTGGTAAGCTTTCAATCTAATTTCCCAATCCACTATGGCCAGTGTGTCCCTTATGCCTACATGCAGTTGGCTTTAACTTCAGAATTTGAGTTTCTAACTTAGCTGTGTCTCTCTCAAAGGACATACAAGATCCAATCATATTGGGCTGTCTTTTCCCAAGATTATCAGTTGTTATGACATGATTAATTAACTCTGTTTCATTGCACAAAATGAGATTTAAGTCTGTGGAATAGGTTCCATAATGTCTTGTTTCAGAAAACTCCCAAGTGAACTTGCCCTCCAAATTACTTACGTCAATTTAATGTTCAGTCAAAAGTAAAAATTAAAACCTCCATAATTATTGCTACAAACCTCTCCTATTTCTTGAATAATTCATTTCAGTTGTGTTGCTGCTGTTGGCAAACCTGTAAACCACACCAACCCTTGTTTTTTGTCCTTTGTTATCTTTTATCTCCACTTGTATTTATTCTGCTTCCAGTTTTTTTCTGGCCCAAGATCATCTTTAAATTGGGGATATATACTTAAATGTAAACTGTGTAAATTCTGTAAACCAGCAATGGCTAACTTTTAACTTTAAACGAATAAAAGGCTAACTTTTACTGTCATACCTTTTAATGTAGTTTTCTGCTCTATGGTAACCAACTTGTACCTCATGCATTTGTAATGTGCTTTATTCAGATTTAAGACCCTGGTTTCAAACTGAACTAAATCCACCTTTATCTAAATCCCTGTCATTATGATCACTATTCCTCAAGGTCCTAAAACTAGCAGACAATTAACCTTTTCTCATCACACCATCCTCAGTGATTCCTCAGTATATTGTTCTAAGAGTGACGCCTTTTGCATGCTATGTGAATTCATCTTGTGCGCTATTACTGCTAATTTGGCAGTAATACTGCTAATTATAATGTAAGGCACGGTATAAAACAGGAAATCAAAAGTGCATCTAACAAGGGCAGGTCAATACTCATTTACATATACATTGGGCAAACCAAATTAGCAGTAATAGTGTACAAGATGAATTCACATAGCATGCAAAAGGCGTCACTCTTAGAACGATATACTGAGGAATGTTTACAAATACCACAAATGTTTTCTGCCCCTTACTGCTTTTTTTGGTCTATCCTATATGATTATTTTTCATTTTCTGAGTTAAGATCCATTCACTCAGCTGCTTTTGTCTCATCCTTTTGTCTTATCAGACCTGCCCTAGCTTTTCCTTTCTGCTTACCTTTTCTAAATGTTAAGTATCCTGGAATATTTAAATCCCAACTTTGGTCACTCTGCAACCATGTCTCTAATAGTTATTAGTAAACATATCCATTTATTTATATTATTATAATAAATTTTTTTGATTTGTCGACAGTTTTATTGCTGCCTCAAGTGAGATGACTACTTATCTCGTTAGTTGGCAAACTAGTGTTCCTAACTCCTATTTTGTGGGCTCCAAAAATGATCGCATATTTTTAATGTTAGTTTAACTGAAATTTAAATGCCCTGGGCACGCTATGTTCCTTAACTCTGGTGCAATTACTGTTCTCATTCAGAGAGATACCCTACCAGTATATTAACAACTCGTATTCTTTTTGAGATGTAATATATTTCATATTTCCCTCTTAAATACCTATCCTATCTTAAAAGCACCTCAAAGCATATAAAAGTACTTAAAAAGACGAAAGCACCTCAAAACCTACAAATTAAATTAATGAAATGCCTCCATGTATTTTATGGGTAAAGTTTGGTTTGCAGAAACTAACTGCAAATTTCCTGTTACAACTGTAATATTTTTAAAAATTCTTAATTTGAAAGATGTTTGGAGCTATGTATAGCTTTTTAAAATTTGGTTGCTTTTGTTTGGTCTGTTCTGTTGTCTTCCTGTTTGTATATCCAAATTGCCAACCCCATTCATTGTTGCTATCTGCTCAATTTAAGATGCATTTTTGTTTATTTTTTTAATTATTTAATTTGATAAACATATTTTCAATTCCTTCAGACAATAATTATTTTGACTTTTAAAATTAACATTGCTCTCAACACTAATTGTAAATGTTTAAACATAAAGGAATAGCATTTCTGTTGGAGAAAAAGCATACTTCTTCCTGGTGTTGCACATTTAGCTGGGACATATTTCTTTTTTCAATTTGTCTGTTTGATTTCTCTTATCCATTTGTTTACCTTTATTTCCTTGTTGCTCAATAAGCCTGTATTAGACAAGCCAATGTTGTTTCTGTTTCTATACTTCACAAACACTCCTGAAAGATCTGCTATTTATTTATTGTCCTTTTGTTTTACTTTGTTCATTAATCTGCCACTTTGCAGTATTCTCAGTATTGGAAGCAATATGTTCCTGTTTATTGTAAACCTATACAGGAAAAGTCTATTTTGCTGATGCTTTTGGCAAGGAGATAGCTATTGAACTTTTATTGGCAATGCCGCTCAGCCAAGTAGTATGCGTACTGTGTCATGTTGGAAGTCATGGACACTTCCGTTGACCTGGAAGACCAAGTTCAAGAAGTGTCTCAAACTATAGTAGCTTGAACCATGGTTTACAAAGCTGGAATGGCAGCAGGAGTAATTGACAGATCTGAGAGGCTGAGAATTTGATGGATAGTGTGGTTAGGGACAAAGTTGCACTGTAGCTTAAGACTGCAGACATAAAGAGAATTGGTGACTACAGGCTGATGAGGAGAAGTAGGCAGGTGGTTTAAGAATACCACCTGTCCACTTTGCTCATTAACAGATTTTCCCATTCTGATAGCATTTGAGGGCAGTGGTTCTTCCCAGAAGTGAGGCCAGAGCTGGAAAAGTGTCACCAAAGATGGCTCGCTCACACAGGAGGTGAGGAAGAAAATTGGGAGAGCTTGGGGAATTGAGTTGATAGGGAGACAGGTATTTCTGTGGCCATAGTTGTGACTTCAGAATAATATATTGCCTCCCTGATACCAGGGTCAAGGGCATCATTGAATAGCAGTAAAGCATCCTGAAGGGAGAGGGTGGACCATAATTTCTAGTCCTTCACATTGGTTCTGATGAATTAAGTCAAAGAAGGAAGCAGATTTTGGGGAGCTAGGAAAGAGATTAGAAAAACGGGATCACCAAGTTCCGATCAGATTAGTTTATTGTCATGTACACCAGGGTGCAATGAAATTCCTTGCTTGTGTGAAGCTCAGTGTAAACAGTGTACATGGTAATAAA
>JARFYF010000112.1:70856018-70868159 GCA_030265395.1 Rhina ancylostomus | reverse complement strand
AAAGGGGCAGCGCACCCCAGTCGTTCATTCGACTCTTGGACTCCAAACAAGTGTCTCGTGTCTTTATTCAGTGTAGCCAGCTGCTACAATACTATTATTTAGATAAATCAAAGTTGGGAGAAAAGAGGAATATAGATATTAGACAGAGTTGAAGGCAATGGGGTAATAATACTTTGCAGTGATGCACGTATGCGGTGGAAACATTTAAAAAGGGAATCTGAAAAATCACATGCATATTTTGACCAAGGCATTGTGATTTTCTTTATCTAAATATGCAATTTAATTAAGAATGTAATAGTCTATCTATATATGTAATCTAATTAAGAACATAATCATATAATCTGTAGGAACTCAGTATTAACATGCAGTAAAGTCAAGAAAGAGAGCATAATTACATCAAAAATGATCTTAACTTCATAGAATATTCTGAAGCACAAGTCTGATTACAACCTGCAGACTAAGGGTCAGAAGATCTGGTGTGGGATAAGCTGCAGCAGCATTAAATATGGAACTGACTGATAACTAGAGCAAAAACATCAATCAAGTCTGCAAGGAATGTATGAATGAGGTTTAGGTCTAGAAATAGGATACTAATCAGCTCTGCTACAAATGTGTTAATATCGGATGGTTGTCAAACAAGGTGGATTTAGTGGTAGAATAACAATTACAGGACCAAGGAAAATGTCGGTAAACACATAGCACTGGAGGAAGAAACACGTAGGTACCTGGTTCATGACTGCTGGTGTGAAAACCAGGAAAACAGGATTGAATAATTCAGGATGAGAAATGACACGGGGTGAGATAACTTGAGATTTTTAATTCCCATGTAAGATCAAAGAGAAAAATATCTAATAAAAAAATGAAATCTCAAAGAGAAAGCAAACGTGACCAGAATGGGGAGAACCTGCAGTCACCAGAATGCATTAGGAGGAAAAGGCACCATGTCACATTCAATAAGAGGGCAAACCTCTAGATTCCAAGAGAAGACTGTGACTCTCGCCTTTGGTAACTATTGCTTCTCTGTACTAGACGCAACTTAATAACCAGTTGTACATATAACCAGAATAACTGTACCCATAGAGGTTTGCTGAAGTCTCTTCAGTTTAATTTAAACACAATCTTGAAAGTAAAAGTTACTATAAAATGGTAAATATTACACCTTGAGTGTTCTGAGATTCTGACGCTGTTTGTTTATAAAGTCCCTTTGATCCTTAGTTGCCTCCTTATAAGGCCTGACAGTCTAAATGTGTCCAATTTTCCCTCATGACACAGTTGAGCGGAATTATATTCAGTAACTTGATAGCGTTCACTGGTGTTTTAATTTTAGTTTTAATTCCTATCTCTCTGGTACTGTTTTTCCTGCCAAGTTTTTTCCTCCCTCCATTGGAAAGTGTCAACTTTGAGCTGATCCAGACTGCACTCAGTGTACACATATGCACTTCACATGGGTAACTCTGGATAGCAGTCATAAATGTAATTTTCCCTCTTGGGTCTAGAAGTACTAAAGCAATTGTATTTCCTCATCACTCTCCCAGCACCAGTGCAGGCCAGGAATCGAACTTGGAATTTTCCTTCTCTGTACATGTCTACTCTCCAAAGACAAGTGAACCAATGTATAACAGCTTGGCAGCAATTCTATGCCAAATTACAGGCATGCATATTGTGGTTGTCCAACTATAAAAAGACATGACACACATGCATCCATATTTGACAGTGTCAAGTTACCAAAGACTAATTTGGTACCAAGAGTTGATTGAAGTATTCTTTAAAAAGAAGTTCCATTTGTTTAGTCCGATAAGTTGCAAATATGTAAATGTGTTAGCTTTGCAGATGAAATTGTAGCTCGGTTTCTGAAAATTAGTTTTAATCAAATATTGTAGAAATAGCCTTGGAATAGCGAATAACTTCATCCATAACGTTTCGCTTTCCAAAAATCTCATTTGAGCTGCTGTAAAAGGGAAAATCCATTATTACATCAGACAATCAGGCACAAGGAACTCTATAAGTTATAGAAATAACCAATCAAAACTGCATGTTTTACTTTCATTTGCAGTGTATTTCAGAGTTCTGAAATTTGATGCAATGAAAGGTATTTGGCAGAGGAAGATGCTGCATAATGTACTCATTGGTTCAAGTCCAAATGACTGTATGGAAAATGGAATGAAGATTAAAAACTGCCAAAACACTTAATATCGGTAATTATCATATTGGGAACTTCAGTTAGTTTGTGGTTTAATCTGTGTACTAAAGTGGCATTTGTCAAATTATTTTGTACATTATAGTTAGCAAAATATAAATATAGGTTTGAATCAATTGTGATTGAGCCAGTCAGATGAGGAGGGGAGGTTGCATGTTATTGCACAAGTACCTTTCTATAACCAAACTATGACTTAATACAAAGAATTAACTTTTATTTGATTTTTCTAATTAATTATAATTTTAACTGTAAATTCATGAAATTGTGTCAATCTGTTGTGATGAAGAAACTTCATTAGAATGGGAAAGGACTGATGAAGGGTCTTCAACCTGAAACTTTAACTCCTCTCTTTCCACAGATGCTGCCTGACTGGCTGAGCATTTCCAACATATTCATTTTTTCTTTCATGAACTTAACACCAGGAATGTGCTGAGGTTGTTTAATGATTGTTTAGAAGGCCACTTGGACAGAGCACTCATAAAGGGGATATGCTATAACTAGAGCCGTAAATTTTCTTGCTACAGTTCTTGCTCAGTCTGATTTTGTTGCAGCTTCCGGTTGTGATCTCTTTTAACTCTACATATTTCTCTCTTGCTGCAAATGGTTTGGTTTTGAATTAACCATTTTGATTGACCCTGGGTTCAGAATTGCAACCCCCTGAAAGGATTCTTCATTATTATTGGTTACGGAGATGCACAGATGCTTGGCCACTTTACATGATTCTCAGACCCATGCTGAGGATGCCATACTGAAACAAAATTTTAAATACTGCAAAATCTCAGAAAAAAAAGTTTGGGAAAGTTTAATTGTAACGAAAGATCAGCACTGTTCATTTGCTACTGACCATAAAATTCAAACCACTTTGCAGGCCTCTGGGGAAATACGTCAACTGAGGTAGTGAGCAATCTACCCTGTGTGTTGTTAACTGATGTTCGTTTAAAAAAGTAAAGTTAGTTAAAGTATTAAACAGTTAATGATAGCTCAGTGGTTTCTAATTATTAATGTCAATGCATTCCAGTTTAGTCACCGAGAAATAATTATGAATTCAGAGCATGTTTCAACAAGTAATAGTGCATATTTTGTTTTGTTACAAGATTTGTTATGGCTGAATTGGACGATTCAGGAAACTGCCTTGGTTTAATTTCTAGTTTCTGCTGAAATATTTTGTCAGGGAAGGGGACTGGGGCAGAATAACTTATCATACTATGCATCTCTAAGTGGCTGTGACAGATGAACTGTTTCATTAACTATAATGTTAGTCTGTGCACTTTTTCCTTGTTTTGATCTTTAGAAGGAGGAATTGAGAAACAGAAGAGATTTAGTCAGTCACCCTCAAAACATTATATAGTTTTATTGTACCATTTTGTTCATCTTTATCCAGAAAAGAAATTTGAGTTATAAAACAGGACAGTTTCCCTACCTGGTTCAATTCTTATCTATTCTGTTTTGGATGGCTTCTCCGCCAAAAGTTTCCTGTGCTCTCTTTTAGTACAGATTATAAAGGAACAATGCAAAACTGTTTGTTGATTTGATATCTTTAAAATCTTTGCAGTCTGCATGTGGCTAAGATGAAAACCTATTTTTTTAAATATGACGTACATTACCCTACTTTATTCCAAAAATCTCCTGGTACTTGGAAGATGTCTCTCCTAGCTGGCCACAAGTTAATTGACCCATCACCAATTTGCTTCCATTGGTTTCTGGTTAAACAATATTTCAAGTCAAAATAATCACCTTTCTTTTCTAGATCCCTCCATGGCCTTACTACTCCATATCTGTATAACATGTGACCAGATAGGAGAAACTCTTCAATGCTGCTGATACTGCCAGTGCTATTCAAATACTATTCCAACCTGAAAACCAGGCTCAATAATGACATAAAACTTAAAGTGAGTATGTGTGTGTGAAATGGTCTTCAACCAAGTGCTTAGGAGAAGCAGCCATAAAATATAAATTGTAATATATAGTAGCCATTAATATAAATGAGAATCAGTTTTCTATTTCAATTGTGGCCTACACAGTAATCAGTTTTGAAAGTAAAAGGACAAGTGCATGAATAGACATCAATGTCTGAAGAAATGGGCTACTGGCTCACAATGGGAGAATGCTTTGGAAACAGACATGAGCTTTGTTAATTGCCCTACGCTGAAAATCCCAGGATGAGATCAGGGAAGGTTAGTTTGCCATTTAGCACATCAGACTTGGTCATTGTCAAATTTGTTCTTGGTTTCTGTCCTCAGAAGCTTTTGGACCATTCATGTGAATTACTTAGTTCTAACAAATGCTTATGATGGTCTTGTCAGTTAAGATGTGCCCTATTGTAAATATGTAATTCTATGGAACCATTTATCAACACCAAAATAGAGGTAAACTATGCAACTGTAACTATTGAAACTGTATTTAATCACCCACTTATCTTTGTGCTTAAATGTACTTTGAGTTCAAGAAGATTCTTCCAGACGGCTCTTCTGCCATGCCTTCACCACATGGCTGTTTGTTGTGGTGAATAAAGATCTGTTACATCAACAGCTCTGGTTTGTGTGGCCCATTCAAAATCATAATAGCAATTCACACAAAAACTGTTCTGCATGTTTTCACTTGCATACAGTCTCATGAGTTCATCATTAATTTAACTGTAGCACAAACTTTGTTTACTTGGGTGTCACCCTCAGTTGATTATAAACACTATCTCGCGACAATTTCTGAAAAGATCAAAATACATATTTTCCAGCTGATATCTGCTCCTAAATCCTGTTTTTCATCTTCCTCTTGGACTTGCTAACCACTCACAATGCTCAACTGACTGCCTGGCATTGCATGTTACAAAACAGCACATTCTGAGCTTATTTATGTCTCATACAAATCAGCCATCTGCAGCACAACATCTGTCCTCTTCATAATTTAAGGTACAGGAGCCAAACTGAAATTTGAATTTTATGAAAAAATCATTTTAAACCAGGTGTCCCAAACAATGGTTATTATTTAAACTAACATCATTGTCACATTGCTGCTTGTGAGAGAGCTTGCTGTGCAGAAACTAGCTGCCATGTTTCTGGTAATACAACAATGACCACATTTGGCATTGGATAAATGAAAGCATGTTGACCACACAAAATCATCCAAGTTCACAGGAAAGATAAATAAACCAATATTGGTGTCCTCTTACAGGCCAATGTCTCCCAGTATTGTGACCTAGTTACTCTCAGCTGGTTATGTTGAGCAGGCCACCTTGTTTTCCAGTCCAAAAACACCAAGCTCCTAAAAAAGATACGCCATTCCAAGCTCTTCCATGGGATGTAATTGCCAGATGAACCCGAGGAAAAGATTCAAAGATGTGCTCTAAGCTTCCTTGAAGAAATATAACATCCTGACTGATTCCTGAGAATATCTGGCCCATTAATGCTTAAGGTGGAGAAGCAGCATTGAAAACGTCAGGGCCATGATTCATGAGCGCCAGAAGTCTTGCATAAGTAACACAGGGAGTAGACCACCTCATACATTACCCGCTTAGTTCTACCTGCCCCATCTATGCAAGAGTCTGCTGTTCCAACATTGGCCTCATTAGCCACCTCAGAACCCATCAAACCACAGTGGAAGTAAGTCATCCTCGATTCAGAAGAGCTGCCGAAGAAGTGGGTAGTACCTAATTTCATCCTGATATCAAAAAAGATACCACATAAATTGCCAACTATTCAATACATTTAATATAATCAACTTCCCTTAATATTTTGATGTTTGCTTACCAGTTACCATAAGGAGTGGACAATAGATAATCATGAAAGTCTTTATCATTGCCAGCACCTCAGTCACTCCAGGACTTAAACTGGTTGGTTACCATTCAATTACCTTTAACTGGCAGGGAAACCTCAAGTCAAGTCCTCAGTCTAAGGAATGTTGCTGAAAAGGACAAATATTCGTGCAGACCAATACACCCTTGAATCGAGTCTACCAATTGCCGGCCCACGAGACCTATGGTTTAAAATGGCCAGTGTTAAATGTGGAACTTGAAGAGACGAAACAAAGAATATTTTGGCCTGGAGCCAAACAGCCGAAGTAAGAGAGTGTAAACTGCTGATTACCGAGTCCTGGCCACATTGACGCGACACTGCAGGTTTGAAGAGAAAAAACTTGAGGGCGTTCTTTCCGGTACTTTGAACTTTTCCAGTTAAATGAAGAGGCGGAGTTTAACAAAATTTGCTACTCAAACTAGAAGCGGAAAAAAAACCCCTCTGCTGGGAGTCTACTTTCCCTTCAGGTTGAATTTGGCGTTGCTTTGCCCCTCGCTGCGGACTCCCCGACCCAGGCAGGAAGGGAAGGAGATATTTGTGGAGTTTGCGGCGCGCCGATGGCAGTTCCTGCTCGTCGCTGCAGGTGGGTGAGGCGGTTTGCTGGCTCTGCAGCTGAGTGCTTTTTATTTGTCTGTCTCCAGAGCAGCGTGGTAATGTTGTACTTCTAATGAGAAAGAAAGGCAGAGATGTGTTTTGTCAATAGGGAAGTGGCCCATGTTTATAAATCACCTTCAGCCCGGGGTGTGTCTGGTGGCCTGGCTGTTGCAGCCCGATCGCTCGTTTGCCCATCGAAGCTGTGACAGGATCTTTGCATGAATTGCCTCCTTTCACCAACTCGGGACTTCCAAATGAATGAATTATTTTTTTTAAAGTATCGTCACTGCGGCACTTTGGGAAACGTGGCAGTCATAAAGTCCCACAAACAAGGTGCGAATAACAGGTAGATTTTTTTTACTGACGTATATTTGCAAGTTGGAGTACAGTCAGAAGATAGTGACTAAATTTGGATCGAATCTGACCACCATGTGGCGTAAGCATTGGGTGTGTTCACACTGTGTTCATATGGCAACAAAATTCATAAATCAGCTGGCGTTGTCAGTGTACGAACTTGAAATGAGATCTAGACTGGAGCTCTGTACAGTGAAACTTGTCCTGAGGGATGTCTGACTTCTGCCCGAACACTGCTGTGCACGTCACAGGTCAGCTATGTGCGCTGACCTAAAATAGGTCTTGATTTAGGCAAGGCATTAATTTTAATTCGTGTTTTGGCCACTGTAAGTTATCCCTAGTGTGTAGATGAGTGGTGAAATCTGGAGGGAGTTGATGGGAATGTGGGGAAAATGAAGTGAGTGCTTGTTGGTCATTCTTGTTTTCAATTCCTTCATAGTTTCACCCTGCCATATCTCTGTTGTCTCGCCAAAGCCCTCACTCCCAAAGTATCTACGCTCCTTCACACTTGCACATTGCACATGAAATTAGCTGTTGGTGGCTTTGCCTTTTTAGCATCCAGTTATTGGAATTCCTTTTTAAAACCTCCCCACCTCATCTCATCTTCCTGCTTTAAGACACTCCTGCAAACCTGCCTTTTTTGACCAAGCTCCGTCATCTATCCTAATATTTAACTCAACGTTATTTTTGTTTGTAACTGTGAGGTGCCATGGTTTGCTGTGGTACATACCAGCATGGATTGCTTCATTACTTTGAGAGTTGTGAATGCGCTGATTATTGTGCAATCACTTGTGAATATCCTCTCATCTGGTCTTGTGATGGTTTATTGATGAAAGAGCTGAAGAAGTTTTGGTTAAGGACACTGTTTTGAGGAACTCCTGCACTCATATCCTGGAGTTGAGATGATTGACCATGAACAACTTCAGCTATCTTCTATTATGCTGGTAATAGAATATGGAATAATATAGCATAGGAACAGGTCCTTTTAGCCCACAATGTCTCCACCAACCATTGCGCCAATTTAAGCTTCACATCTGCCTGCACATATCCTTCCATTCCCTGCCTATTTCATGAGTCTGTCTAAATGCCTCTAAAACGTTGCAATCTGACCAACCCCCATCTCCCCTGCCTAGCAGTGCAGCGCACCCCAGGCACTCACTACACTCCATGCATTTTTTTTAAAAAAAGCAACTTGTCATAGATCCCCCTCTTGCCCCAAACCCATGCCCTCCAGTATCCAACGTTTCCACCCAAGAGAAAAGATAATTGCCATCAACCTTATCTTTGCCCCTCCCAACTCTTTGCCCCTTGGCCAAGTTGCCTCTTAGCATCTAATGCGCCAGAGAAAACAATCCAAGTTTGTCCAACCTCTCCTTGTAGCCAACACTCTCCAACAAAAGCAAAACACTGGTGAACCTTCTCTGTGGCCTCCCCAAAGTCTCCACACCTTTCCTGCAATGGGGTGCTGAGAACTGCACACAATGCTCCAAGTGTGGCCCAACCAAAGCTATGTACAGCTGCAATGTGACTCCCTAAATTGCAACATTCCCTAGATGATGGGCAGGGAAAAGGTGAAAGGACAGGTGATGTATCACTTGTGGTTGCAAGGGAAAGTGCAGTAAGAAGTGAGGTGGTTGGTGGAGATGGAATGGTGTATCAAGGGTCTCAGAAGAAACTGTCCTTTTATCAAGGCTCCTTGCTTCCAGATTTGGTCAAGTGATTTTAAGGGCAATTTCACTCTCCTCCCCATCTCACCCCCCCCCCCTTTTTATTCCGGCTTCTGCCTTCTTTCTTTCTAGTCCTGATGGAGCATCTCTGCTCAAAATGGCAATTGTTCATTTCCCTCCATAGATGCTGCCTGATCTGCTGAGTTCCTCCAGCATTTTGTGTATGTTGCTCTAGATTTCCAGCATCTGCATTCTCTCTTGTGTCACTCTCACTCTATCTCTTCTATCCATTTTTGGACCAAGGCTGCAGTGAAGTCTGGAACCAGGTGGACCTGATAGAAATAGAACATAGAACAGTTTAGCACAGGAACTGGCCCTTCAGCCTACAATGTCTGCACTGACCATGATGGAAATTTAAACTAATCCCATCTGTCTGCACGTGGTCAAATCCTGTCTCATACCACTTGTGTGACTAATTATTGAACATTACATCACTTTGTTGACGGTCCTGAGTGTACTAATAGGAGGGTGAATATCTGGATTAGATTAGTCCTTTTTTGGACAGAATGTACCTGGGCATAATTTTCTACTTTGTTGGGAAGATGTCAAGTATTCCGGAGCATGTCTTGATAGATGTTTGGTTAGTTCTGGAATGCAAGTATTTAGCACTGGAATATTATAGAGTCACGGAGCGGTGCAGCGTAGAAACAAGCCCTTTGACGCACAAGTCCAGGCTGACCATTAAGCACCTATATTATTCTCATCACATGAACTTGAGATTACCACTCAACTTTAACGTATGGATTGATAGAAGGTCAGATTTATAGGCTTGTGTAAAGCAGTATATATTAAAAAAAAAGTTTGAATGTAATTTGAATTTGAGAGGCGCAAATGTCAGTAAAACTCCCAATTTTTTATTAATGGACATTTGCAGCTGGTGATAACTGAAAGATTTGTGCCTTTGTTTTTTTGAACACCTATGTTTGCAAGTAATTTATTTCCTTTACTTGCAATAAAAGTAAAGGAATATAGTCACAAGTCCAACTTTTAGCACCACGTTTCAAAGTATCAGCTATGATGGCACTGACAGATTTTTATCTGGAGCTGTATTAGTCTGCTTTGTTTTAACATTGGTATAAAAGTAAGCAGGCAGGACAGTTGAAAATGTTTTAGCCTGCAGTATTATGTTGATTTGTTTGAGGAAAAACATTTCCCTGTATGAAACATGATTGCATTATCAATTAGATGGATGTTAAATGGTTGAGCACAGCCCTTGCTTTATTCTATCCTTGAAGTAAACAAGAAGTCGTTGGACACACCAAATAAGGCAAGAATTCTATCTAATTCATCACACAGACTGTCTAATAAATGTCATTATGTGAATCATATGCATCACACAAAGCTGTGATGGCTATTACTGTGATCACCACTGGCCCCTATGTGAACTCTGCATTCCACTAATATTCTTGTATATTCCCCCTGCTTCCTTGGTCCCACTGTGTTTAACCATGTACTGTAGCCCCATAAGCTTCAGAAATCCTTCTCCAATTTTCTTTCATCTTTAAGACATTCCTTTGACTAAGCTTTTGGGTATTTGTTACAACAATTCCTTTGCCTTGCTGTTGATATTTGTCTGTAGAACATAGAACAGTACAGCACAGGAACAGGCCCTTTGGCCCATGATGTCTGTGCTTACTATGATGCCAATTTAAACTGCATGGCTGCCTGCACATGATCTGTATCCCTCCATTCTTTGCCTATTCATGTGCCTGCCTAAATGTTGCTATTGTATCTGCTTCCACCACTTCCCCTAGCCGCATGTTCCAGGCACCTACCAACTTAGGTTTTTTTAAAAAAAATCTTGCCTTTAAATGTCTCTCATCTTAAAGCTGTGCCTTCTGGTATTTGGCATTTCCACCCTGGGAAAAAGACTCTGACTATGTACCCTATCTATGCCACTCATAATCATATAAAGTACACACAATACAGGCCCTTCATCCCACAATGCTGTGCTGACCTTTAAACCTTGCCCAAAAACTTCCCCCAACATATCCCTCCATTTTAACTTCCTCCATATGCTTATCTAGCAATCTCTTGAATTTGGCCAATGTACCTACTTCCACCACTGCCCCAGGCAGCGCATTCTATGCCCCAAACACTCAAAAAAAACCTTCCTCTGATATGAAAAGGAAATCATATTTAGTTTTAATGAGCTGGTGCTGTGCATGATAATGGACCAAAACAAATCAATGGAGGTGAGTTAATTGCAGGCTGTCTCTTTGCAGGAGTAATCTTTGTATTCATATTTTCAGGGGTTTTTGTTGGTAATTTTAGCCAAACTGGATTACTTAACCCCTAATTATTAGTGGAATAATTATATCATTAGGTTAGATTTTATTTCACTTACAAGGAACTTTCTGTCAGGTCACTGTCTGCCTCTGCTGCAGAGAAAACAATCCAAGTTTGTCCAACCTCTCCTCTTTGCTTATACTCTCTAATCCAGGCAACATCCTGGTAAACCTATTGCATCCTCTCCAAAGCTTCCTTCCCATAATGTGACGACCAGAATTGCACACAATACTGCAAATGTGGCCTTGCCAAAGTTTTGTACAGTTGCAACATGTCTTCCTGACTTTTATACTAAAGACTTTTTTTAGATGGGGGAAGTTGTAAAATACTGCTGATGAAACACAGCTGGCTTGCACAGTACATCCTGTAGATAATGCATACTACAGTTAGAGTATGTTAAGGGCAAAGGCAGTGGGTGTTTAAGCTGGTGGATGGTAATGCTTCAGTGCTGTTGCTAGGCAACTATGTTGAATGCTGCTTTGATATCTGAGAATGTGACTCTTATCTCACTTCCAGAACTCAGTTCCTATGTCCATGTCTGGACCAAGACAAACAATGAGGTCCATCAGTAAATGAACCTAATGGAGCCCAAGCTGAACACTGAAGTGTAGGTTACTGATTACATGACAGTGGGCCAGATGATATCTTGCAGCAGGCACTTTAGGGACCACCATCTCTGTCTCTGCAAGATCCTCCAATTACATTTGGAAGGACAAGCAAACCAATGTTGATATCCAAAGTAACTAGGCACTGGTTACACTCAGCTCAGTTGGGTAGGCCAAGTCGATTGTATGCCTGACACTGTACTCCTGAAACATGCTGTTCTAAGCTCTCTTATTGAAAGAGGTCACTGGGAAGACAGGAAAAGATTCAAGGATTTGCTTAAATCTCATTTTGGGGGGGTGGGGAATGCAAACCCACCAACTCTTAGGAATCTCTTGCCCACAATTGTTCAGAGTGGAAAAGGAGCATTGGCCCATTGATCTTGATGGATGCTGAAGAAGGAGGAAGTCAAAGGTTTGTAGATTTGGTGCTTTTTGACTTGTTGAATGTATGCTCACTCTCAGAGCGATTCCCTTATTCCTCTGTAACCCATTCTTCCTTGTATGCCTATTACCATTCCATGAATTCCCCTACCAACCATGTACACTAGAAGTAATTTGCAGTAGCTAATTATAATTTACCAACCAGC